>JANJXV010001824.1:0-71436 GCA_024803745.1 Megascapheus bottae | reverse complement strand
AGAATGGAGGTGTGTGAAGTCACAGAATGGAGGTGTGTGAAGTCATACAATGGAGGTGTGTGAAGTCACAGAATGGAGGGGTGTGAATTCATAGAAGGGAGGTGTGTGAAGTCATAGAATGGAGGGGTGTGAAGTCACATAATGGAGGTGTGTGAAGTCACAGAATGGAGGTGTGTGAAGTCACAGAATGGAAGTGGGTGAACTCACAATGGAGGTGTGTGAAGTCACAGAATGGAGGTGTGTGAATTCATAGAAGGGAGATGTGTGAAGTCATAGAATGGACTTGTGTGAAGTCACAAAATGGAAGTGTTTGAAGTCAAAATGGAGGTGTGTGAAGTCAGAGAATGGAGGTGTGTGAAGTCAATGAATGGACTTGTGTGAAGTCAAATTGTGGTGTGGAAAGTCAAAGAATGGATGTGTGTGAAGTCACAGAATGGAGGTGTGTGAAGTCAAAATGGAGGTGTGTGAAGTCAAAGAATGGATGTGTTTGAAGTCATAGAATGGAGGTGTATGAAGTCATGGAATGGAGGTTTGTGAAGTCAAACATTGGAAGTGTGTGAAGTTACAGAATGGAGGTGTGTGAAGTCAGAGAATGGAGGTGTGTGAAGTCAGAGAATGGAGGTGTGTGAAGTCAGAATGCAGGTGTGTGAAGTCATAGAATGGAGATGTGTGAAGTTATAGAATGGAGGTGTGTGAAGTCATAGATTGGAAGTGTGTGAAGTCATAGATTGGAGGTGTGTGAAGTCACAGAGGGAGGTGTGTGAAGTCACAGAATGGAGTTCTATGAAGTCACAGTGGAGGTGTGTGAATCATAGAATGGAGGTGTGTGAAGTCAAAGAATGGAGGTGTGTGAAGTCATAGAATGGAGGTGTGTGAAGTCACAGCATGGAGGTGTGTGAAGTCAGAACATAGATGTGTGAAGTCAGGGAATGGACGTGTGTGAAGTCACAATGCAGATGTGTGAACTCATAGAATGGAGGTGGGTGAAGTCACAATGCAGGTGTGTGAAGTCATAGAATGGAGTTGTGTGAACTCAGAAATGAGGTGTGTGAAGTCACAGAATAGAGGTGTGTGAAGTCATACAATGGAGGTGTGTGAAGTCACAGAATGGAGGTGTGTGAATTCATAGAATGGAGGTGTGTGAAGTCATAGAATGGAGGTGTGTGAAGTCACAGACTGGGGGTGTGTGAAGTAACAGAATGGAGGTGTGTGAAGTCACAGAATGGAAGTGGGTGAACTCACAATGGAGGTGTTTGAAGTCACAGAAGGGAGGTGTGTGAAGTCAGAAGGGAGGTGTGTGAAGTCACAGAATGGAGATGTGTGAACTCAGAATGGAGGTGTGGGAAGTCACAGAATGGAGGTTTGTGAAGTCTTAGAATGGAGGTGTGTGAGGTCATAGAATGGAAGTTTCAGAAGTAAGAATGAAGGTGTGTGAAGTCATAGAATGGAGTTGTGTGAAGTCATAGAATGGAGGTGTGTGAAGTCACAGAATGGAGGTGTGTGAAGTCACATATTCAAAGTCTGTGAAGTCATAGAATGGAGGTTTGTGAAGTCAGAAGGGAGGTGTGTGAACTTATAGAATGGAGGTATTTGAAGTCACAGAATGGAGGTGTGTGAAGTCATAGAATGGAGGTGTGTGAAGTCAGAATGGAGGTGTGTGAAGTCACAGAATGGAGGTGTGTGAAGTCACAGAATGGATGTGTGTGAAGTCAGGGAATGGAGGTGTGTGAAGTCACCGAATGGAGTTGTGTGAGCTCAGAATGGAGGTGTGTGATGTCAGAGAATGGAGGTGTTTGAAGTCATAGAATGGAGATGTGTGAAGTCACAGAATGGAGGTATCTGAAGTCAGAATTGAGGTGTGAAGTCATAGAATAGAGGTGGGTGAAGTCATACAAAGGAGGTGTGGGAAGTCATAGAATGGAGCAGTGTGAAGTCATAGAATGGAGGTGAGTGAAGTCACAGTTTCGAGGTCTGTGAAGTCATAGATTGGAGGTCTGTGAAGTAAGAATGGAGGTGTGTGAAGTCATAGAATGGAGGTGTGTGACGTCAAAATGGAAGTGTGTGAATTCACCAAATGGAGGTGTGTGAAGTCATACATTGCCGTGTGAAGTCAGAATGGAGGTGTGCGAATTCACAGAATTGAGGTGTGTGAACTCAGAATGGAGGTGTGTGAAGTCATAGATGGAGTTGTGTGACGTCATAGTATGGAGGTGTGTGAAATCATAGAATGGAGTTGTGTGAATTCACAGAATGGAGGAGTGTGAAGTCAGAATGGCGGAGTGTGAAGACATAGAATGGAGGTGTGTGAAGTCACAATGGAGGTGTGTGAAGACATAGAATGGAGGTGTGTGAAGTCACAAATTGGAGGTGTGTTAAGTCATAGAATGGAAGTGTGGGAAGTCACAGAATGGAGGTGTGTGAAGTCATAGAATGGAGCTGTGTGACTTCAGAATGGAGGTGTGTGCAGTCATAGAATGGATGTTTCTGAAGTCGGAATGAAGGTGTGTGAATTCAGAGAATGGAGGTGTGTGAAGTCAAAATGGAGGTGTGTGAACTCAAAGAATGGAGGTGTGTGAAGTCACAGAATGGAGGTGTGAAGTCACAGAATGGAGGTGTGTGAATTCACAGAATGGAGGTATGTGAAGTCAAAATTGTGGTGTGTGAATTCACAAATGGAGGTGTGTGAAGTCAGAATGGAGCTGAGTGAAGTCATAGAATGGAGGTGGGTGAGGGCAGAATGGAAGTGTGTGAACTCTTAGAATGGAGGTGTGTGAAGTGATAGGATGGAGGTGTGTGCAGTCATAGAATGGATGTTTCTGAAGTAGGAATGAAGGTGTGTGAAGTCATAGAATGGAGGTGTGTGAAGTCAAAATGGAGGTTTGTGAACTCAAAGAATGGAGGTGTGTGAAGTCATGGAATGGAGGTGTGTGAAGTCCAAGAATGGAGGTGTGTGAAGTCAAACAATGGTGGTGTGTGAAGTCACAGAATGGAGGTGTGTGAAGTCACAGAATGGAGGTGTGTGAAGTCAAAATGGAGGTGTGTGAAGTCATAGAATGGTGGTTTTTGATGTCAAAGAATGGAGGTGTGTGAAGTCATAGAATGGAGGTGTGTGAACTCAGATTGGAGGTGTGTGAAATCACAGAAGGGAGGTGTGTCAAATCAGAAACTAGGTGTGTGAAGTCATAGAATGGAGGTGTGTGAAGTCACAGAATGAAGGTGTGTGAAGTCATAGAAGGAGGTGTCTGAAGTCACAGAATGGAGGTGTGTGAAGACACAGAATGGAGGTGTGTGAACTCAGAGAGGAGGTGTGTAAAGTCACAGAATGGAGGTGTGTGAAGTCAAAGAATGGAAGTGTGTGAAGTCATAGAATGGAGGTGTGTGAAGTCAGAATGGAGGTGTGTGAAGTCACAGAATGGATGTTTGTGAACCCAGAATGGAGGTGTGTGAAGTCACAGAATGGAGGTTTGTGAAGTCATAGAATGGAGGTGTACGAAGACATAGAATGGATGTTGCTGAAGTAAGAATGAAGGTGTGTGAAGTCATAGAATGGAGGTGTCTGAAGTAATAGAATGGATGTTGCTGAAGTAAGAATGAAGGTGTGTGAACTCATAGAATGGAGGTGTATGAACTCATAGAATGGAGGTGTGTGAATTCATAGAACAGAGGTGTGTAAAGTCACAGAATGGAGGTCTGTAAAGTCAGAGAGTGGAGGTGTGTGAAGGCACAGAATGGAGGGGTGTGAAGTCAAAGAATGGAGGAATGTGAAGTCACAGAATGGAGATGTGTGAAGTGAGAATACAGGTGTGCGAAGTCATAGAATGGAGGTGTGTGAAGTCAGAATGGAGCTGTGTGAACTCATAGAATGGAGGTGTCGAAGTCACAATGGAGATGTGTGAAGTCATAGAAGGGTGGTTTTTGAAGTCACAGAATGGAGGTGTGTAAAGTTAGATTAGAGGTATGTGAAGTCACAAAATGGAGGTGTGTCAACTCAGAAATGAGGTATGTGAAGTCATAGAATGGAGGTGTGTGAAGTCACAGAATTGAAGTGGGTGAATTCAAAATGGAGGTGTGTGAAGTCACAGAATGGAGTTGTGTGAAGTCATAGAATGGAAGTGTGTGAAGTCATAGAATGGACGTGTGTGAAGTCAGAATGGAGGTGTGTGAAGTCAGAGAATGGAGGTGTGTGAACCCAGAATGGAGGTGTGTGAAGTCACAGAATGGAGGTTTGTGAAGTCATAGAATGGAGGTGTATGAAGTCATAGAATGGATGTTGCTGAAGTAAGAATGAAGGTCTGTGAAGTCATAGAATGGAGGTTTCTGAAGTCATAGAATGGATGTTGCTGAAGTAAGAATGAAGGTGTGTGAACTCATAGAATGGAGGTGTGTGAACTCATAGATTGGAGGTGTGTGAATTCATGGAACGGAGGTGTGTGAAGTCAAAGAATGGAGGTGTATGATGTCAAACAATGGAAGTGTGTGAAGTCATAGAATGGAGGTGTGTGAAGTCTTGGAATGGAGGTGTGTGAAGTCATAGAATGGAGGTGTGTGAAGTCACAGAAGGGAGATGTGTGAAGTCACAGAATGGAGGTCTGTAAAGTCACAGAGTGGAGGTGTGTGAAGGCACAGAATGGAGGGGTGTGAAGTCAAAGAATGGAGGAATATGTAGTCACAGAATGGAGATGTGTGAAGTGAGAATACAGGTGTGCGAAGTCATAGAATGGAGGTGTGTGAAGTCAGAATGGAGCTGTGTGAACTCATACAATGGAGGTGTCGAAGTCACAATGGAGATGTGTGAAGTCATAGAATGGTGGTTTTTGAAGTTACAGAATGGAGGTGTGTGAAGTCATAGAATGGAGGTGTGTGAAGTTAGATTAGAGGTATGTGAAGTCACAAAATGGAAGTGTGTCAACTCAGAAATGAGGTATGTGAAGTCATAGAATGGAGGTGTGTGAAGTCACAGAATGGAAGTGGGTGAACTCAAAATGGAGGTGTGTGAAGTCACAGAATGGAGGTGTGTGAATTCATAGAAGGGAGGTGTGTGAAATCATAGAATGGAGGTGTGTGAAGTCACAGAATGGAAGTGTGTGAAGTCAAAATGGAGGTGTGTGAAGTCAAAATGGAGGTGTGTGAACACATAGAATGGAGGTGTGTGAAGTCACAGAATGGAGGTGTGTGAAGTCAGAATGGAGGTGTGAAGTCATAGAATGGGGGTGGGTGAAGTCATTGAAAGGAGGTGTGGGAAGTCATAGAATGGAGAAGTGTGAAGTCATAGAGTGGAGGTGAGTGAAGTCACATATTCAAAGTCTGTGAAGTCATAGAATGGAGGTTTGTGAAGTCAGAAGGGAGGTGTGTGAACTTATAGAATGGAGGTATTTGAAGTCACAGAATGGAGGTGTGTGAAGTCATAGAATGGAGGTGTGTGAAGTCAGAATGGAGGTGTGTGAAGTCACAGAATGGAGGTGTGTGAAGTCACAGAATGGATGTGTGTGAAGTCAGGGAATGGAGGTGTGTGAAGTCACCGAATGGAGTTGTGTGAGCTCAGAATGGAGGTGTGTGATGTCAGAGAATGGAGGTGTTTGAAGTCATAGAATGGAGATGTGTGAAGTCACAGAATGGAGGTATCTGAAGTCAGAATTGAGGTGTGAAGTCATAGAATAGAGGTGGGTGAAGTCATAGAAAGGAGGTGTGGGAAGTCATAGAATGGAGCAGTGTGAAGTCATAGAATGGAGGTGAGTGAAGTCACAGTTTCGAGGTCTGTGAAGTCATAGATTGGAGGTCTGTGAAGTAAGAATGGAGGTGTGTGAAGTCATAGAATGGAGGTGTGTGACGTCAAAATGGAAGTGTGTGAATTCACCGAATGGAGGTGTGTGAAGTCATACATTGCTGTGTGAAGTCAGAATGGAGGTGTGCGAATTCACAGAATTGAGGTGTGTGAACTCAGAATGGAGGTGTGTGAAGTCATAGATGGAGTTGTGTGACGTCATAGTATGGAGGTGTGTGAAATCATAGAATGGAGTTGTGTGAATTCACAGAATGGAGGAGTGTGAAGTCAGAATGGCGGAGTGTGAAGACATAGAATGGAGGTGTGTGAAGTCACAATGGAGGTGTGTGAAGACATAGAATGGAGGTGTGTGAAGTCACAAATTGGAGGTGTGTTAAGTCATAGAATGGAAGTGTGGGAAGTCACAGAATGGAGGTGTGTGAAGTCATAGAATGGAGCTGTGTGACTTCAGAATGGAGGTGTGTGCAGTCATAGAATGGATGTTTCTGAAGTCGGAATGAAGGTGTGTGAATTCAGAGAATGGAGGTGTGTGAAGTCAAAATGGAGGTGTGTGAACTCAAAGAATGGAGGTGTGTGAAGTCACAGAATGGAGGTGTGAAGTCACAGAATAGAGGTGTGTGAATTCACAGAATGGAGGTATGTGAAGTCAAAATTGTGGTGTGTGAATTCACAAATGGAGGTGTGTGAAGTCAGAATGGAGCTGAGTGAAGTCATAGAATGGAGGTGGGTGAGGGCAGAATGGAAGTGTGTGAACTCTTAGAATGGAGGTGTGTGAAGTGATAGGATGGAGGTGTGTGCAGTCATAGAATGGATGTTTCTGAAGTAGGAATGAAGGTGTATGAAGTCATAGAATGGAGGTGTGTGAAGTCAAAATGGAGGTTTGTGAACTCAAAGAATGGAGGTGTGGGAAGTCATGGAATGGAGGTGTGTGAAGTCCAAGAATGGAGGTGTGTGAAGTCAAACAATGGTGGTGTGTGAAGTCACAGAATGGAGGTGTGTGAAGTCACAGAATGGAGGTGTGTGAAGTCAAAATGGAGGTGTGTGAAGTCATAGAATGGTGGTTTTTGATGTCAAAGAATGGAGGTGTGTGAAGTCATAGAATGGAGGTGTGTGAACTCAGATTGGAGGTGTGTGAAATCACAGAAGGGAGGTGTGTCAAATCAGAAACTAGGTGTGTGAAGTCATAGAATGGAGGTGTGTGAAGTCACAGAATGAAGGTGTGTGAAGTCATAGAAGGAGGTGTCTGAAGTCACAGAATGGAGGTGTGTGAAGACACAGAATGGAGGTGTGTGAACTCAGAGAGGAGGTGTGTAAAGTCACAGAATGGAGGTGTGTGAAGTCAAAGAATGGAAGTGTGTGAAGTCATAGAATGGAGGTGTGTGAAGTCAGAATGGAGGTGTGTGAAGTCACAGAATGGATGTTTGTGAACCCAGAATGGAGGTGTGTGAAGTCACAGAATGGAGGTTTGTGAAGTCATAGAATGGAGGTGTATGAAGACATAGAATGGATGTTGCTGAAGTAAGAATGAAGGTGTGTGAAGTCATAGAATGGAGGTGTCTGAAGTAATAGAATGGATGTTGCTGAAGTAAGAATGAAGGTGTGTGAACTCATAGAATGGAGGTGTATGAACTCATAGAATGGAGGTGTGTGAATTCATAGAACAGAGGTGTGTAAAGTCACAGAATGGAGGTCTGTAAAGTCAGAGAGTGGAGGTGTGTGAAGGCACAGAATGGAGGGGTGTGAAGTCAAAGAATGGAGGAATGTGAAGTCACAGAATGGAGATGTGTGAAGTGAGAATACAGGTGTGCGAAGTCATAGAATGGAGGTGTGTGAAGTCAGAATGGAGCTGTGTGAACTCATAGAATGGAGGTGTCGAAGTCACAATGGAGATGTGTGAAGTCATAGAAGGGTGGTTTTTGAAGTCACAGAATGGAGGTGTGTAAAGTTAGATTAGAGGTATGTGAAGTCACAAAATGGAGGTGTGTCAACTCAGAAATGAGGTATGTGAAGTCATAGAATGGAGGTGTGTGAAGTCACAGAATTGAAGTGGGTGAATTCAAAATGGAGGTGTGTGAAGTCACAGAATGGAGTTGTGTGAAGTCATAGAATGGAAGTGTGTGAAGTCATAGAATGGACGTGTGTGAAGTCAGAATGGAGGTGTGTGAAGTCAGAGAATGGAGGTGTGTGAACCCAGAATGGAGGTGTGTGAAGTCACAGAATGGAGGTTTGTGAAGTCATAGAATGGAGGTGTATGAAGTCATAGAATGGATGTTGCTGAAGTAAGAATGAAGGTCTGTGAAGTCATAGAATGGAGGTTTCTGAAGTCATAGAATGGATGTTGCTGAAGTAAGAATGAAGGTGTGTGAACTCATAGAATGGAGGTGTGTGAACTCATAGATTGGAGGTGTGTGAATTCATGGAACGGAGGTGTGTGAAGTCAAAGAATGGAGGTGTATGATGTCAAACAATGGAAGTGTGTGAAGTCATAGAATGGAGGTGTGTGAAGTCTTGGAATGGAGGTGTGTGAAGTCATAGAATGGAGGTGTGTGAAGTCACAGAAGGGAGGTGTGTGAAGTCACAGAATGGAGGTCTGTAAAGTCACAGAGTGGAGGTGTGTGAAGGCACAGAATGGAGGGGTGTGAAGTCAAAGAATGGAGGAATATGTAGTCACAGAATGGAGATGTGTGAAGTGAGAATACAGGTGTGCGAAGTCATAGAATGGAGGTGTGTGAAGTCAGAATGGAGCTGTGTGAACTCATACAATGGAGGTGTCGAAGTCACAATGGAGATGTGTGAAGTCATAGAATGGTGGTTTTTGAAGTTACAGAATGGAGGTGTGTGAAGTCATAGAATGGAGGTGTGTGAAGTTAGATTAGAGGTATGTGAAGTCACAAAATGGAAGTGTGTCAACTCAGAAATGAGGTATGTGAAGTCATAGAATGGAGGTGTGTGAAGTCACAGAATGGAAGTGGGTGAACTCAAAACGGAGGTGTGTGAAGTCACAGAATGGAGGTGTGTGAATTCATAGAAGGGAGGTGTGTGAAATCATAGAATGGAGGTGTGTGAAGTCACAGAATGGAAGTGTGTGAAGTCAAAATGGAGGTGTGTGAAGTCAAAGAATGGACTTGTGTGAAGTCAAAATTGTGGTGTGTGAAGTCAAAGAATGGATGTGTGTGAAGTCACAGAATGGAGGTGTGTGAAGTCAAAATGGAGGTGTGTGAAGTCAAAGAATGGATGTGTGTGAAGTCATAGAATGGAGGTGTATGAAGTCATGGAATGGAGGTTTGTGAAGTCAAACAATGGAAGTGTGTGAAGTTACAGAATGGAGGTGTGTGAAGTCATAGAATGGAGGTGAGTGAAGTCATAGAATGGAGGTGTGTGAAGTTATAGAATGGAGGTGTGTTAAGTCATAGATTGGAAGTGTGTGAAGTCATAGATTGGAGGTGTGTGAAGTCACAGAGGGAGATGTGTGAAGTCACAGAATGGAGATCTGTGAAGTCACAGTGGAGGTGTGTGAAGTCACAGAATGGAGGTGTGTGAAGTCAAAGAATGGAGGTGTGTGAAGTCACAGCATGGAGGTGTGTGAAGTCAGAATGGAGATGTGTGAAGTCACAGAATGGAGGTGTGTGAAGTCACAGAATGGAGGAGTGTGAAGTCAAAATGGAGGTGTGTGAAGTCACAAGATGGAGGTGTGTGAAGTCACAGAATGGAGGTGTTTGAAGTTAAAATTGTGGTGTGTGAATTCACAAATGGAGGTGTGTGAAGTCAGAATGGAGCTGAGTGAAGTCATAGAATGGAGGGGGTTGAAGGCAGAATGGAAGTGTGTGAACTCGTAGAATGGAGGGGTGTGAAGTCAAAATGGAGGTGTGTGAAGTCATAGAATGGTGGTTTTTGATGTCAAAGAATGGAGGTGTGTGAAGTCATAGAATGGAGGTGTGTGAACTCAGATTGGAGATGTGTGAAATCACAGAAGGGAGGTGTGTCAACTCAGAAACTAGGTGTGTGAAGTCATAGAATGGAGGTGTGTGAAGTCACAGATTGGTGGTGTGGGAAGTCATAGAATGGAGGGGTGTGAAGTCATAGAATGGAGGTGTGTTAAGTCATAGAATGGAGGTGTGGAAGTCACAGAATGGAGGTGTGTGAAGTCACAGAATGGAGGTGTGTGAACTGAGAATGGAGGTGTGTGAAGTCACAGAATGGAGTTGTGTGAAGTCATACAATGGAGGTGTGTGAAGTCACAGAATGGAGGGGTGTGAATACATAGAAGGGAGGTGTGTGAAGTCATAGAATGGAGGGGTGTGAAGTCACATAATGGAGGTGTGTGAAGTCACAGAATGGAGGTGTGTGAAGTCACAGAATGGAAGTGGTGAACTCACAATGGAGGTGTGTGAAGTCACAGAATGGAGGTGTGTGAATTCATAGAAGGGAGGTGTGTGAAGTCATAGAATGGAGGTGTGTGAAGTCACAGAATGGAAATGTGTGAAGTCAAAATGGAGGTGTGTGAAGTCAGAGAATGGAGGTGTGGGAAGTCACAGAATGGAGGTGTGTGAAGTCAAAATGGAGGTGTGTGAAGTCAAAGAATGGATGTGTTTGAAGTCATAGAATGGAGGTGTATGAAGTCATGGAATGGAGGTTTGTGAAGTCAAACATTGGAAGTGTGTGAAGTTACAGAATGGAGGTGTGTGAAGTCATAGAATGGAGGTGTGTGAAGTCAGAGAATGGAGGTGTGTGAAGTCAGAATGCAGGTGTGTGAAGTCATAGAATGGAGATGTGTGAAGTCACAGTGGAGGTGTTTGAATCATAGAATGGAGGTGTGTGAAGTCAAAGAATGGAGGTGTGTGAAGTCATAGAATGGAGGTGTGTGAAGTCCCAGCATGGAGGTGTGTGAAGTCAGAATTTAGATGTGTGAAGTCATGGAATGGAGGTATGTGAAATCACAATGCATGTGTGTGAACTCATAGAATGGAGGTGGGTGAAGTCACAATGCAGGTGTGTGAAGTCATAGAATGGAGTTGTGTGAACTCAGAAAGGAGGTGTGTGAAGTCACAGAATAGAGGTGTGTGAAGTCATACAATGGAGGTGTGTGAAGTCACAGAATGGAGGTGTGTGAATTCATAGAATGGAGGTGTGTGAAGTCATAGAATGGAGGTGTGTGAAGTCACAGACTGGAGGTGTGTGAAGTAACAGAATGGAGGTGTGTGAAGTCACAGAATGGAAGTGGGTGAACTCACAATGGAGGTGTTTGAAGTCACAGAAGGGAGGTGTGTGAAGTCAGAAGGGAGGTGTGTGAAGTCACAGAATGGAGATGTGTGAAATCAGAATGGAGGTGTGGGAAGTCACAGAATGGAGGTTTGTGAAGTCATAGAATGGAGGTGTGTGAGGTCATAGAAAGGATGTTTATGAAGTAAGAATGAAGGTGTGTGAAGTCATAGAATGGAGGTGTGTGAAGTCATAGAATGGAGGTGTGTGAAGTCACAGAATGGAGGTGTGTGAAGTCAGAATGGAGCTGTGAAGTCATAGAATAGAGGTGGGTGAAGTCATAGAAAGGAATTGTGGGAAGTCATAGAATAGAGGAGTGTGAAGTCATAGAATGGAGGTGAGTGAAGTCACAGATTCGAGGTCTGTGAAGACATAGAATGGAGCTGTGTGATGTCAGAATTGAGGAGTGTGAAGTCCTAGAATGGACGTGTGTGAACTCATAGAATGGAGGTGTGTGACGTCACAATGGAAGTTTGTGAAGTCACAGAATGGAGGTGTGTGAAGTCATATATTGGAGGTGTGTGAAGTCAGAATGGAGTTGTGTGAAGTCCCAGAATGGAGATGTGTGAACTCAGAATGGAGGTGTGTGAAGTCACAGTATGGAGGTATGTGAAATCATAGAATGAAATTTTGTGAATTCACAGAATGGAGCTGTGTGAAGTCAGAATGGAGGAGTGTGAAGTCATAGAACAGAGGTGTGTGAAGTCAGAACGGAGGTGTGTGAACTCATAGAATGGACGTGTGTGAAGTCACAATGGAGGTGTGTGAAGACATTGAATGGAGGTGTGTGAAGTCACAGAATGGAGGTGTGTGAAGTCATAGAATGGAGGTGTGTGAAGTCATAGAATGGAGGTGTGTGAAGTCATAGAATGGATGTTTCTGAAGTAAGAATGAAGGTGTGTGAAGTCATGGAATGGAGGTGTGTGAAGTCATAGAATGGAGAAGTGTGAAGTCATAGAGTGGAGGTGAGTGAAGTCACGTATTCAAAGTCTGTGAAGTCATAGAATGGAGGTTTGTGGAGTCAGAATGGAGGTGTGTGAACTCATAGAATGGAGGTGTGTGAAGTCACAATGGAGGTGTGTGAAGTCATAGAATGGAGGTATTTGAAGTCACAGAATGGAGGTGTGTGAAGTCATAGATTGGAGGTGTGTGAAGTCAGAATGGAGGTGTGTGAAGTCACAGAATGGAGGTGTGTGAAGTCACAGAATGGAGGTGTGTGAAGTCAGGGAATGGAGGTGTGTGAAGTCACAGAATGGAGGTGTGTGAAGTCATAGAATGGAAGTGTGTGAAGTCATAGAATGGAGGTTTGTGAAGTAAGAATGGAGGTGTGTGAAGTCACCGAATGGAGTTGTGTGAACTCAGAATGGAGGTGTGTGAATTCACAGAATGGAGGTTTGTGAAGGCATAGAATGGAGTTGTGTGAGGTCATAGAATGGATGTTTCTGAAGTAAGAATGAAGGTGTGTGAAGTCATAGAATGGAGGTGTGTGAAGTCATAGAAAGGAGGTGTGTGAAGTCAAAGAACGGAGGTATCTGAAGTCAGAATGGAAGTGTGAAGTCATCTAATAGAGGTGGGTGAAGTCATAGAAAGGAGGTGTGGAAAGTCATAGAATGGAGCATTGTGAAGTCATAGAGTGGAGGTGAGTGAAGTCACAGATTCGAGGTCTGTGAAGTCATAGAATAGAGGTGTGTGAAGTCAGAATGGAGGTGTGTGAAGTCATAGAATAGAGGTATGTGAACTCATAGAATGGAGGTTTGTGATGTCATAGAATGGAGTTGTGTGAAGTCATAGAATGGAGGTGTGTGAAGTCACAGAATGGAGGTGTGTGAAGTCAGAATGGAGGTGTGTGAAGTCAGAATGGAGCTGTGAAGTCATAGAATAGAGGTGGGTGAAGTCATAGAAAGGAGTTGTGGGAAGTCATAGAATAGAGGAGTGTGAAGTCATAGAATGGAGGTGAGTGAAGTCACAGATTCGAGGTCTGTGAAGACATAGAATGGAGCTGTGTGATGTCAGAATTGAGGAGTGTGAAGTCCTAGAATGGACGTGTGTGAACTCATAGAATGGAGGTGTGTGACGTCACAATGGAAGTGTGTGAAGTCAAAGAATGGAGGTGTGTGAAGTCATATATTGGAGTTGTGTGAAGTCAGAATGGAGTTGTGTGAAGTCACAGAATGGAGGTGTGTGAACTCAGAATGGAGGTGTTTGAAGTCATAGATGGAGGTGTGTGAACTCACAGTATGGAGGTGTGTGAAATCATAGAATGGAATTTTGTGAATTCACAGAATGGAGCTGTGTGAAGTCAGAATGGAGGATTGTGAAGTCATAGAATGGAGGTGTGTGAAGTCAGAATGGAGGTGTGCGAACTCATAGACTGGACGTGTGTGAAGTCACAATGGAGGTGTGTGAAGACATAGAATGGAGGTGTGTGAAGTCACAGAATGGAGGCGTGTGAAGTCATAGAATGGAGGAGTGTGAAGTCATAGAATGGAAGTGTGGGAAGTCATAGAATGGATGTTTCTGAAGTAAGAATGAAGGTGTGTGAAGTCATGGAATGGAGGTGTGTGAAGTCAAAATGGAGGTGTGTGAACACATAGAATGGAGGTGTGTGAAGTCACAGAATGGAGGTGTGTGAAGTCAGAATGGAGGTGTGAAGTCATAGAATGGGGGTGGGTGAAGTCATTGAAAGGAGGTGTGGGAAGTCATAGAATGGAGAAGTGTGAAGTCATAGAGTGGAGGTGAGTGAAGTCACATATTCAAAGTCTGTGAAGTCATAGAATGGAGGTTTGTGAAGTCAGAAGGGAGGTGTGTGAACTTATAGAATGGAGGTATTTGAAGTCACAGAATGGAGGTGTGTGAAGTCATAGAATGGAGGTGTGTGAAGTCAGAATGGAGGTGTGTGAAGTCACAGAATGGAGGTGTGTGAAGTCACAGAATGGATGTGTGTGAAGTCAGGGAATGGAGGTGTGTGAAGTCACCGAATGGAGTTGTGTGAGCTCAGAATGGAGGTGTGTGATGTCAGAGAATGGAGGTGTTTGAAGTCATAGAATGGAGATGTGTGAAGTCACAGAATGGAGGTATCTGAAGTCAGAATTGAGGTGTGAAGTCATAGAATAGAGGTGGGTGAAGTCATAGAAAGGAGGTGTGGGAAGTCATAGAATGGAGCAGTGTGAAGTCATAGAATGGAGGTGAGTGAAGTCACAGTTTCGAGGTCTGTGAAGTCATAGATTGGAGGTCTGTGAAGTAAGAATGGAGGTGTGTGAAGTCATAGAATGGAGGTGTGTGACGTCAAAATGGAAGTGTGTGAATTCACCGAATGGAGGTGTGTGAAGTCATACATTGCTGTGTGAAGTCAGAATGGAGGTGTGCGAATTCACAGAATTGAGGTGTGTGAACTCAGAATGGAGGTGTGTGAAGTCATAGATGGAGTTGTGTGACGTCATAGTATGGAGGTGTGTGAAATCATAGAATGGAGTTGTGTGAATTCACAGAATGGAGGAGTGTGAAGTCAGAATGGCGGAGTGTGAAGACATAGAATGGAGGTGTGTGAAGTCACAATGGAGGTGTGTGAAGACATAGAATGGAGGTGTGTGAAGTCACAAATTGGAGGTGTGTTAAGTCATAGAATGGAAGTGTGGGAAGTCACAGAATGGAGGTGTGTGAAGTCATAGAATGGAGCTGTGTGAATTCAGAATGGAGGTGTGTGCAGTCATAGAATGGATGTTTCTGAAGTCGGAATGAAGGTGTGTGAATTCAGAGAATGGAGGTGTGTGAAGTCAAAATGGAGGTGTGTGAACTCAAAGAATGGAGGTGTGTGAAGTCACAGAATGGAGGTGTGAAGTCACAGAATGGAGGTGTGTGAATTCACAGAATGGAGGTATGTGAAGTCAAAATTGTGGTGTGTGAATTCACAAATGGAGGTGTGTGAAGTCAGAATGGAGCTGAGTGAAGTCATAGAATGGAGGTGGGTGAGGGCAGAATGGAAGTGTGTGAACTCTTAGAATGGAGGTGTGTGAAGTGATAGGATGGAGGTGTGTGCAGTCATAGAATGGATGTTTCTGAAGTAGGAATGAAGGTGTGTGAAGTCATAGAATGGAGGTGTGTGAAGTCAAAATGGAGGTTTGTGAACTCAAAGAATGGAGGTGTGTGAAGTCATGGAATGGAGGTGTGTGAAGTCCAAGAATGGAGGTGTGTGAAGTCAAACAATGGTGGTGTGTGAAGTCACAGATTGGAGGTGTGTGAAGTCACAGAATGGAGGTGTGTGAAGTCAAAATGGAGGTGTGTGAAGTCATAGAATGGTGGTTTTTGATGTCAAAGAATGGAGGTGTGTGAAGTCATAGAATGGAGGTGTGTGAACTCAGATTGGAGGTGTGTGAAATCACAGAAGGGAGGTGTGTCAAATCAGAAACTAGGTGTGTGAAGTCATAGAATGGAGGTGTGTGAAGTCACAGAATGAAGGTGTGTGAAGTCATAGAAGGAGGTGTCTGAAGTCACAGAATGGAGGTGTGTGAAGACACAGAATGGAGGTGTGTGAACTCAGAGAGGAGGTGTGTAAAGTCACAGAATGGAGGTGTGTGAAGTCAAAGAATGGAAGTGTGTGAAGTCATAGAATGGAGGTGTGTGAAGTCAGAATGGAGGTGTGTGAAGTCACAGAATGGATGTTTGTGAACCCAGAATGGAGGTGTGTGAAGTCACAGAATGGAGGTTTGTGAAGTCATAGAATGGAGGTGTACGAAGACATAGAATGGATGTTGCTGAAGTAAGAATGAAGGTGTGTGAAGTCATAGAATGGAGGTGTCTGAAGTCATAGAATGGATGTTGCTGAAGTAAGAATGAAGGTGTGTGAACTCATAGAATGGAGGTGTATGAACTCATAGAATGGAGGTGTGTGAATTCATAGAACAGAGGTGTGTAAAGTCACAGAATGGAGGTCTGTAAAGTCAGAGAGTGGAGGTGTGTGAAGGCACAGAATGGAGGGGTGTGAAGTCAAAGAATGGAGGAATGTGAAGTCACAGAATGGAGATGTGTGAAGTGAGAATACAGGTGTGCGAAGTCATAGAATGGAGGTGTGTGAATTCAGAATGGAGCTGTGTGAACTCATAGAATGGAGGTATCGAAGTCACAATGGAGATGTGTGAAGTCATAGAAGGGTGGTTTTTGAAGTCACAGAATGGAGGTGTGTAAAGTTAGATTAGAGGTATGTGAAGTCACAAAATGGAGGTGTGTCAACTCAGAAATGAGGTATGTGAAGTCATAGAATGGAGGTGTGTGAAGTCACAGAATTGAAGTGGGTGAATTCAAAATGGAGGTGTGTGAAGTCACAGAATGGAGTTGTGTGAAGTCATAGAATGGAAGTGTGTGAAGTCACAGAATGGAGGTGTGTGAAGTCAGAATGGAGGTGTGTGAAGTCAGAGAATGGAGGTGTGTGAACCCAGAATGGAGGTGTGTGAAGTCACAGAATGGAGGTTTGTGAAGTCATAGAATGGAGGTGTATGAAGTCATAGAATGGATGTTGCTGAAGTAAGAATGAAGGTCTGTGAAGTCATAGAATGGAGGTTTCTGAAGTCATAGAATGGATGTTGCTGAAGTAAGAATGAAGGTGTGTGAACTCATAGAATGGAGGTGTGTGAACTCATAGATTGGAGGTGTGTGAATTCATGGAACGGAGGTGTGTGAAGTCAAAGAATGGAGGTGTATGATGTCAAACAATGGAAGTGTGTGAAGTCATAGAATGGAGGTGTGTGAAGTCTTGGAATGGAGGTGTGTGAAGTCATAGAATGGAGGTGTGTGAAGTCACAGAAGGGAGGTGTGTGAAGTCACAGAATGGAGGTCTGTAAAGTCACAGAGTGGAGGTGTGTGAAGGCACAGAATGGAGGGGTGTGAAGTCAAAGAATGGAGGAATATGTAGTCACAGAATGGAGATGTGTGAAGTGAGAATACAGGTGTGCGAAGTCATAGAATGGAGGTGTGTGAAGTCAGAATGGAGCTGTGTGAACTCATACAATGGAGGTGTCGAAGTCACAATGGAGATGTGTGAAGTCATAGAATGGTGGTTTTTGAAGTTACAGAATGGAGGTGTGTGAAGTCATAGAATGGAGGTGTGTGAAGTTAGATTAGAGGTATGTGAAGTCACAAAATGGAAGTGTGTCAACTCAGAAATGAGGTATGTGAAGTCATAGAATGGAGGTGTGTGAAGTCACAGAATGGAAGTGGGTGAACTCAAAATGGAGGTGTGTGAAGTCACAGAATGGAGGTGTGTGAATTCATAGAAGGGAGGTGTGTGAAATCATAGAATGGAGGTGTGTGAAGTCACAGAATGGAAGTGTGTGAAGTCAAAATGGAGGTGTGTGAAGTCAGAGAATGGAGGTGTGTGAAGTCAATGAATGGACTTGTGTGAAGTCAAAATTGTGGTGTGTGAAGTCAAAGAATGGATGTGTGTGAAGTCACAGAATGGAGGTGTGTGAAGTCAAAATGGAGGTGTGTGAAGTCAAAGAATGGATGTGTGTGAAGTCATAGAATGGAGGTGTATGAAGTCATGGAATGGAGGTTTGTGAAGTCAAACAATGGAAGTGTGTGAAGTTACAGAATGGAGGTGTGTGAAGTCATAGAATGGAGGTGAGTGAAGTCATAGAATGGAGGTGTGTGAAGTTATAGAATGGAGGTGTGTTAAGTCATAGATTGGAAGTGTGTGAAGTCATAGATTGGAGGTGTGTGAAGTCACAGAGGGAGATGTGTGAAGTCACAGAATGGAGATCTGTGAAATCACAGTGGAGGTGTGTGAAGTCATAGAATGGAGGTGTGTGAAGTCAAAGAATGGAGGTGTGTGAAGTCACAGCATGGAGGTGTGTGAAGTCAGAATGGAGATGTGTGAAGTCACAGAATGGAGGTGTGTGAAGTCACAGAATGGAGGAGTGTGAAGTCAAAATGGAGGTGTGTGAAGTCACAAGATGGAGGTGTGTGAAGTCACAGAATGGAGGTGTTTGAAGTTAAAATTGTGGTGTGTGAATTCACAAATGGAGGTGTGTGAAGTCAGAATGGAGCTGAGTGAAGTCATAGAATGGAGGGGGTTGAAGGCAGAATGGAAGTGTGTGAACTCGTAGAATGGAGGGGTGTGAAGTCAAAATGGAGGTGTGTGAAGTCATAGAATGGTGGTTTTTGATGTCAAAGAATGGAGGTGTGTGAAGTCATAGAATGGAGGTGTGTGAACTCAGATTGGAGATGTGTGAAATCACAGAAGGGAGGTGTGTCAACTCAGAAACTAGGTGTGTGAAGTCATAGAATGGAGGTGTGTGAAGTCACAGATTGGTGGTGTGGGAAGTCATAGAATGGAGGGGTGTGAAGTCATAGAATGGAGGTGTGTTAAGTCATAGAATGGAGGTGTGGAAGTCACAGAATGGAGGTGTGTGAAGTCACAGAATGGAGGTGTGTGAACTGAGAATGGAGGTGTGTGAAGTCACAGAATGGAGTTGTGTGAAGTCATACAATGGAGGTGTGTGAAGTCACAGAATGGAGGGGTGTGAATACATAGAAGGGAGGTGTGTGAAGTCATAGAATGGAGGGGTGTGAAGTCACATAATGGAGGTGTGTGAAGTCACAGAATGGAGGTGTGTGAAGTCACAGAATGGAAGTGGTGAACTCACAATGGAGGTGTGTGAAGTCACAGAATGGAGGTGTGTGAATTCATAGAAGGGAGGTGTGTGAAGTCATAGAATGGAGGTGTGTGAAGTCACAGAATGGAAGTGTGTGAAGTCAAAATGGAGGTGTGTGAAGTCAGAGAATGGAGGTGTGGGAAGTCACAGAATGGAGGTGTGTGAAGTCAAAATGGAGGTGTGTGAAGTCAAAGAATGGATGTGTTTGAAGTCATAGAATGGAGGTGTATGAAGTCATGGAATGGATGTTTGTGAAGTCAAACATTGGAAATGTGTGAAGTTACAGAATGGAGGTGTGTGAAGTCATAGAATGGAGGTGTGTGAAGTCAGAGAATGGAGGTGTGTGAAGTCAGAATGCAGGTGTGTGAAGTCATAGAATGGAGATGTGTGAAGTCACAGTGGAGGTGTTTGAATCATAGAATGGAGGTGTGTGAAGTCAAAGAATGGAGGTGTGTGAAGTCATAGAATGGAGGTGTGTGAAGTCCCAGCATGGAGGTGTGTGAAGTCAGAATTTAGATGTGTGAAGTCATGGAATGGAGGTATGTGAAGTCACAATGCATGTGTGTGAACTCATAGAATGGAGGTGGGTGAAGTCACAATGCAGGTGTGTGAAGTCATAGAATGGAGTTGTGTGAACTCAGAAAGGAGGTGTGTGAAGTCACAGAATAGAGGTGTGTGAAGTCATACAATGGAGGTGTGTGAAGTCACAGAATGGAGGTGTGTGAATTCATAGAATGGAGGTGTGTGAAGTCATAGAATGGAGGTGTGTGAAGTCACAGACTGGAGGTGTGTGAAGTAACAGAATGGAGGTGTGTGAAGTCACAGAATGGAAGTGGGTGAACTCACAATGGAGGTGTTTGAAGTCACAGAAGGGAGGTGTGTGAAGTCAGAAGGGAGGTGTGTGAAGTCACAGAATGGAGATGTGTGAAATCAGAATGGAGGTGTGGGAAGTCACAGAATGGAGGTTTGTGAAGTCATAGAATGGAGGTGTGTGAGGTCATAGAATGGATGTTTCTGAAGTAAGAATGAAGGTGTGTGAAGTCATAGAATGGAGGTGTGTGAAGTCATAGAATGGAGGTGTGTGAAGTCACAGAATGGAGGTGTGTGAAGTCAGAATGGAGCTGTGAAGTCATAGAATAGAGGTGGGTGAAGTCATAGAAAGGAATTGTGGGAAGTCATAGAATAGAGGAGTGTGAAGTCATAGAATGGAGGTGAGTGAAGTCACAGATTCGAGGTCTGTGAAGACATAGAATGGAGCTGTGTGATGTCAGAATTGAGGAGTGTGAAGTCCTAGAATGGACGTGTGTGAACTCATAGAATGGAGGTGTGTGACGTCACAATGGAAGTTTGTGAAGTCACAGAATGGAGGTGTGTGAAGTCATATATTGGAGGTGTGTGAAGTCAGAATGGAGTTGTGTGAAGTCCCAGAATGGAGATGTGTGAACTCAGAATGGAGGTGTTTGAAGTCATAGATGGAGGTGTGTGAAGTCACAGTATGGAGGTATGTGAAATCATAGAATGAAATTTTGTGAATTCACAGAATGGAGCTGTGTGAAGTCAGAATGGAGGAGTGTGAAGTCATAGAACAGAGGTGTGTGAAGTCAGAACGGAGGTGTGTGAACTCATGGAATGGACGTGTGTGAAGTCACAATGGAGGTGTGTGAAGACACTGAATGGAGGTGTGTGAAGTCACAGAATGGAGGTGTGTGAAGTCATAGAATGGAGGTGTGTGAAGTCATAGAATGGAGGTGTGTGAAGTCATAGAATGGATGTTTCTGAAGTAAGAATGAAGGTGTGTGAAGTCATGGAATGGAGGTGTGTGAAGTCATAGAATGGAGAAGTGTGAAGTCATAGAGTGGAGGTGAGTGAAGTCACGTATTCAAAGTCTGTGAAGTCATAGAATGGAGGTTTGTGGAGTCAGAATGGAGGTGTGTGAACTCATAGAATGGAGGTGTGTGAAGTCACAATGGAGGTGTGTGAAGTCATAGAATGGAGGTATTTGAAGTCACAGAATGGAGGTGTGTGAAGTCATAGAATGGAGGTGTGTGAAGTCAGAATGGAGGTGTGTGAAGTCACAGAATGGAGGTGTGTGAAGTCACAGAATGGAGGTGTGTGAAGTCAGGGAATGGAGGTGTGTGAAGTCACAGAATGGAGGTGTGTGAAGTCATAGAATGGAAGTGTGTGAAGTCATAGAATGGAGGTTTGTGAAGTAAGAATGGAGGTGTGTGAAGTCACCGAATGGAGTTGTGTGAACTCAGAATGGAGGTGTGTGAATTCACAGAATGGAGATTTGTGAAGGCATAGAATGGAGTTGTGTGAGGTCATAGAATGGATGTTTCTGAAGTAAGAATGAAGGTGTGTGAAGTCATAGAATGGAGGTGTGTGAAGTCATAGAAAGGAGGTGTGTGAAGTCAAAGAACGGAGGTATCTGAAGTCAGAATGGAGGTGTGAAGTCATCTAATAGAGGTGGGTGAAGTCATAGAAAGGAGGTGTGGAAAGTCATAGAATGGAGCAGTGTGAAGTCATAGAGTGGAGGTGAGTGAAGTCACAGATTCGAGGTCTGTGAAGTCATAGAATAGAGGTGTGTGAAGTCAGAATGGAGGTGTGTGAAGTCATAGAATGGAGGTATGTGAACTCATAGAATGGAGTTTTGTGATGTCACAATGGAAGTGTGTGAAGTCACAGAATGGAGGTGTGTGAAGTCATACATTGGTGTGTGAGGTCAGATTGGAGGTGTGTGAAGTCACAGAATGGAGGTGTGTGAACTCAGATTGGAGGTGTGTGAAGTCATAGATGGAGGTGTGTGAAGGCATAGTATGGAATTGTGTGAAATCATAGAATGGAGTTTTGTGAATTCACAGAATGGAGGAGTGAAGTCAGAATGGCGAAGTGTGAAGTCATAGAATGGAGGTGTGTGAAGTTAGAATGGAGGTGTGTGAACTCATAGGATGGAGCTGTGTGAAGTCATAATGGAGGTGTGTGAAGACATAGAATGGAGGTGTGTGAAGTCACAGAGTGGAGGTGTGTGAAGACATAGAATGGAGGTGTGTGAAGTCATAGAATGGATGTTTGTGAAGTATGAATGAAGGTGTGCGAGTCCTAGAATGGAAGTGTGTGAACTCAGAGAATGGAGGTGTGTGACGTCGTAGAATGGAGCTGTGTGAATTCAGAATGGAGGTGTGTGAAGTGATAGAATGGAGGTGTGTGCAGTCATAGAATGGATGTTTCTGAAGTAGGAATGAAGGTGTGTGAAGTCATAGAATGGAGGTGTGTTAAGTCATAGAATGGAGGTGTGGAAGTCACAGAATGGAGGTGTGTGAAGTCACAGAATGGAGGTGTGTGAACTGAGAATGGAGGTGTGTGAAGTCACAGAATGGAGGTGTGTGAAGTCATACAATGGAGGTGTGTGAAGTCACAGAATGGAGGGGTGTGAATACATAGAAGGGAGGTGTGTGAAGTCATAGAATGGAGGGGTGTGAAGTCACATAATGGAGGTGTGTGAAGTCATAGAATGGAGGTGTGTGAAGTCACAGAATGGAAGTGTGTGAAGTCAAAATGGAGGTGTGTGAAGTCAGAGAATGGAGGTGTGGGAAGTCACAGAATGGAGGTGTGTGAAGTCAAAATGGAGGTGTGTGAAGTCAAAGAATGGATGTGTTTGAAGTCATAGAATGGAGGTGTATGAAGTCATGGAATGGATGTTTGTGAAGTCAAACATTGGAAGTGTGTGAAGTTACAGAATGGAGGTGTGTGAAGTCATAGAATGGAGGTGTGTGAAGTCAGAGAATGGAGGTGTGTGAAGTCAGAATGCAGGTGTGTGAAGTCATAGAATGGAGATGTGTGAAGTCACAGTGGAGGTGTTTGAATCATAGAATGGAGGTGTGTGAAGTCAAAGAATGGAGGTGTGTGAAGTCATAGAATGGAGGTGTGTGAAGTCCCAGCATGGAGGTGTGTGAAGTCAGAATTTAGATGTGTGAAGTCATGGAATGGAGGTATGTGAAGTCACAATGCATGTGTGTGAACTCATAGAATGGAGGTGGGTGAAGTCACAATGCAGGTGTGTGAAGTCATAGAATGGAGTTGTTTGAACTCAGAAAGGAGGTGTGTGAAGTCACAGAATAGAGGTGTGTGAAGTCATACAATGGAGGTGTGTGAAGTCACAGAATGGAGGTGTGTGAATTCATAGAATGGAGGTGTGTGAAGTCATAGAATGGAGGTGTGTGAAGTCACAGACTGGAGGTGTGTGAAGTAACAGAATGGAGGTGTGTGAAGTCACAGAATGGAAGTGGGTGAACTCACAATGGAGGTGTTTGAAGTCACAGAAGGGAGGTGTGTGAAGTCAGAAGGGAGGTGTGTGAAGTCACAGAATGGAGATGTGTGAAATCAGAATGGAGGTGTGGGAAGTCACAGAATGGAGGTTTGTGAAGTCATAGAATGGAGGTGTGTGAGGTCATAGAATGGATGTTTCTGAAGTAAGAATGAAGGTGTGTGAAGTCATAGAATGGAGGTGTGTGAAGTCATAGAATGGAGGTGTGTGAAGTCACAGAATGGAGGTGTGTGAAGTCAGAATGGAGCTGTGAAGTCATAGAATAGAGGTGGGTGAAGTCATAGAAAGGAATTGTGGGAAGTCATAGAATAGAGGAGTGTGAAGTCATAGAATGGAGGTGAGTGAAGTCACAGATTCGAGGTCTGTGAAGACATAGAATGGAGCTGTGTGATGTCAGAATTGAGGAGTGTGAAGTCCTAGAATGGACGTGTGTGAACTCATAGAATGGAGGTGTGTGACGTCACAATGGAAGTGTGTGAAGTCACAGAATGGAGGTGTGTGAAGTCATATATTGGAGGTGTGTGAAGTCAGAATGGAGTTGTGTGAAGTCCCAGAATGGAGGTGTGTGAACTCAGAATGGAGGTGTTTGAAGTCATAGATGGAGGTGTGTGAAGTCACAGTATGGAGGTGTGTGAAATCATAGAATGAAATTTTGTGAATTCACAGAATGGAGCTGTGTGAAGTCAGAATGGAGGAGTGTGAAGTCATAGAACAGAGGTGTGTGAAGTCAGAACGGAGGTGTGTGAACTCAGAGAATGGACGTGTGTGAAGTCACAATGGAGGTGTGTGAAGACATTGAATGGAGGTGTGTGAAGTCACAGAATGGAGGTGTGTGAAGTCATAGAATGGAGGTGTGTGAAGTCATAGAATGGAGGTGTGTGAAGTCATAGAATGGATGTTTGTGAAGTAAGAATGAAGGTGTGTGAAGTCATGGAATGGAGGTGTGTGAAGTCATAGAATGGAGAAGTGTGAAGTCATAGAGTGGAGGTGAGTGAAGTCACGTATTCAAAGTCTGTGAAGTCATAGAATGGAGGTTTGTGGAGTCAGAATGGAGGTGTGTGAACTCATAGAATGGAGGTGTGTGAAGTCACAATGGAGGTGTGTGAAGTCATAGAATGGAGGTATTTGAAGTCACAGAATGGAGGTGTGTGAAGTCATAGAATGGAGGTGTGTGAAGTCAGAATGGAGGTGTGTGAAGTCACAGAATGGAGGTGTGTGAAGTCACAGAATGGAGGTGTGTGAAGTCAGGGAATGGAGGTGTGTGAAGTCACAGAATGGAGGTGTGTGAAGTCATAGAATGGAAGTGTGTGAAGTCATAGAATGGAGGTTTGTGAAGTAAGAATGGAGGTGTGTGAAGTCACCGAATGGAGTTGTGTGAACTCAGAATGGAGGTGTGTGAATTCACAGAATGGAGGTTTGTGAAGGCATAGAATGGAGTTGTGTGAGGTCATAGAATGGATGTTTCTGAAGTAAGAATGAAGGTGTGTGAAGTCATAGAATGGAGGTTTGTGAAGTCATAGAAAGGAGGTGTGTGAAGTCAAAGAACGGAGGTATCTGAAGTCAGAATGGAGGTGTGAAGTCATCTAATAGAGGTGGGTGAAGTCATAGAAAGGAGGTGTGGAAAGTCATAGAATGGAGCAGTGTGAAGTCATAGAGTGGAGGTGAGTGAAGTCACAGATTCGAGGTCTGTGAAGTCATAGAATAGAGGTGTGTGAAGTCAGAATGGAGGTGTGTGAAGTCATAGAATGGAGGTATGTGAACTCATAGAATGGAGGTTTGTGATGTCACAATGGAAGTGTGTGAAGTCATACATTGGTGTGTGAGGTCAGATTGGAGGTGTGTGAAGTCACAGAATGGAGGTGTGTGAACTCAGATTGGAGGTGTGTGAAGTCATAGATGGAGGTGTGTGAAGGCATAGTATGGAATTGTGTGAAATCATAGAATGGAGTTTTGTGAATTCACAGAATGGAGGAGTGAAGTCAGAATGGCAAAGTGTGAAGTCATAGAATGGAGGTGTGTGAAGTTAGAATGGAGGTGTGTGAACTCATAGGATGGAGCTGTGTGAAGTCATAATGGAGGTGTGTGAAGACATAGAATGGAGGTGTGTGAAGTCACAGAGTGGAGGTGTGTGAAGACATAGAATGGAGGTGTGTGAAGTCATAGAATGGATGTTTGTGAAGTATGAATGAAGGTGTGCGAAGTCATAGAATGGAAGTGTGTGAACTCAGAGAATGGAGGTGTGTGACGTCGTAGAATGGAGCTGTGTGAATTCAGAATGGAGGTGTGTGAAGTGATAGAATGGAGGTGTGTGCAGTCATAGAATGGATGTTTCTGAAGTAGGAATGAAGGTGTGTGAAGTCATAGAATGGAGGTGTGTTAAGTCATAGAATGGAGGTGTGGAAGTCACAGAATGGAGGTGTGTGAAGTCACAGAATGGAGGTGTGTGAACTGAGAATGGAGGTGTGTGAAGTCACAGAATGGAGGTGTGTGAAGTCATACAATGGAGGTGTGTGAAGTCACAGAATGGAGGGGTGTGAATACATAGAAGGGAGGTGTGTGAAGTCATAGAATGGAGGGGTGTGAAGTCACATAATGGAGGTGTGTGAAGTCACAGAATGGAGGTGTGTGAAGTCACAGTATGGAAGTGGTGAACTCACAATGGAGGTGTGTGAAGTCACAGAATGGAGGTGTGTGAATTCATAGAAGGGAGATGTGTGAAGTCATAGAATGGAGGTGTGTGAAGTCACAGAATGGAGGTGTGTGAAGTCAAAATGGAGGTGTGTGAAGTCAAAGAATGGATGTGTTTGAAGTCATAGAATGGAGGTGTATGAAGTCATGGAATGGAGGTTTGTGAAGTCAAACATTGGAAGTGTGTGAAGTTACAGAATGGAGGTGTGTGTAGTCATAGAATGGAGGTGTGTGAAGTCAGAGAATGGAGGTGTGTGAAGTCAGAATGCAGGTGTGTGAAGTCATAGAATGGAGATGTGTGAAGTCACAGTGGAGGTGTTTGAATCATAGAATGGAGGTGTGTGAAGTCAAAGAATGGAGGTGTGTGAAGTCATAGAATGGAGGTGTGTGAAGTCCCAGCATGGAGGTGTGTGAAGTCAGAATTTAGATGTGTGAAGTCATGGAATGGAGGTATGTGAAGTCACAATGCATGTGTGTGAACTCATAGAATGGAGGTGGGTGAAGTCACAATACAGGTGTGTGAAGTCATAGAATGGAGTTGTGTGAACTCAGAAAGGAGGTGTGTGAAGTCACAGAATAGAGGTGTGTGAAGTCATACAATGGAGGTGTGTGAAGTCACAGAATGGAGTTGTGTGAATTCATAGAATGGAGGTGTGTGAAGTCATAGAATGGAGGTGTGTGAAGTCACAGACTGGAGGTGTGTGAAGTAACAGAATGGAGGTGTGTGAAGTCACAGAATGGAAGTGGGTGAACTCACAATGGAGGTGTTTGAAGTCACAGAAGGGAGGTGTGTGAAGTCAGAAGGGAGGTGTGTGAAGTCACAGAATGGAGATGTGTGAAATCAGAATGGAGGTGTGGGAAGTCACAGAATGGAGGTTTGTGAAGTCATAGAATGGAGGTGTGTGAGGTCATAGAATGGATGTTTCTGAAGTAAGAATGAAGGTGTGTGAAGTCATAGAATGGAGGTGTGTGAAGTCATAGAATGGAGGTGTGTGAAGTCACAGAATGGAGGTGTGTGAAGTCAGAATGGAGCTGTGAAGTCATAGAATAGAGGTGGGTGAAGTCATAGAAAGGAATTGTGGGAAGTCATAGAATAGAGGAGTGTGAAGTCATAGAATGGAGGTGAGTGAAGTCACAGATTCGAGGTCTGTGAAGACATAGAATGGAGCTGTGTGATGTCAGAATTGAGGAGTGTGAAGTCCTAGAATGGACGTGTGTGAACTCATAGAATGGAGGTGTGTGACGTCACAATGGAAGTTTGTGAAGTCACAGAATGGAGGTGTGTGAAGTCATATATTGGAGGTGTGTGAAGTCAGAATGGAGTTGTGTGAAGTCCCAGAATGGAGGTGTGTGAACTCAGAATGGAGGTGTTTGAAGTCATAGATGGAGGTGTGTGAAGTCACAGTATGGAGGTATGTGAAATCATAGAATGAAATTTTGTGAATTCACAGAATGGAGCTGTGTGAAGTCAGAATGGAGGAGTGTGAAGTCATAGAACAGAGGTGTGTGAAGTCAGAACGGAGGTGTGTGAACTCAGAGAATGGACGTGTGTGAAGTCACAATGGAGGTGTGTGAAGACATTGAATGGAGGTGTGTGAAGTCACAGAATGGAGGTGTGTGAAGTCATAGAATGGAGGTGTGTGAAGTCATAGAATGGAGGTGTGTGAAGTCATAGAATGGATGTTTCTGAAGTAAGAATGAAGGTGTGTGAAGTCATGGAATGTAGGTGTGTGAAGTCATAGAATGGAGAAGTGTGAAGTCATAGAGTGGAGGTGAGTGAAGTCACGTATTCAAAGTCTGTGAAGTCATAGAATGGAGGTTTGTGGAGTCAGAATGGAGGTGTGTGAACTCATAGAATGGAGGTGTGTGAAGTCACAATGGAGGTGTGTGAAGTCATAGAATGGAGGTATTTGAAGTCACAGAATGGAGGTGTGTGAAGTCATAGAATGGAGGTGTGTGAAGTCAGAATGGAGGTGTGTGAAGTCACAGAATGGAGGTGTGTGAAGTCACAGAATGGAGGTGTGTGAAGTCAGGGAATGGAGGTGTGTGAAGTCAAAGATTGGAGGTGTGTGAAGTCATAGAATGGAAGTGTGTGAAGTCATAGAATGGAGGTTTGTGAAGTAAGAATGGAGGTGTGTGAAGTCACCGAATGGAGTTGTGTGAACTCAGAATGGAGGTGTGTGAATTCACAGAATGGAGGTTTGTGAAGGCATAGAATGGAGTTGTGTGAGGTCATAGAATGGATGTTTCTGAAGTAAGAATGAAGGTGTGTGAAGTCATAGAATGGAGGTGTGTGAAGTCATAGAAAGGAGGTGTGTGAAGTCAAAGAACGGAGGTATCTGAAGTCAGAATGGAGGTGTGAAGTCATCTAATAGAGGTGGGTGAAGTCATAGAAAGGAGGTGTGTGAAGTCATAGAATGGAGGTATGTGAACTCATAGAATGGAGGTTTGTGATGTCACAATGGAAGTGTGTGAAGTCACAGAATGGAGGTGTGTGAAGTCATACATTGGTGTGTGAGGTCAGATTGGAGGTGTGTGAAGTCACAGAATGGAGGTGTGTGAACTCAGATTGGAGGTGTGTGAAGTCATAGATGGAGGTGTGTGAAGGCATAGTATGGAATTGTGTGAAATCATAGAATGGAGTTTTGTGAATTCACAGAATGGAGGAGTGAAGTCAGAATGGCGAAGTGTGAAGTCATAGAATGGAGGTGTGTGAAGTTAGAATGGAGGTGTGTGAACTCATAGGATGGAGCTGTGTGAAGTCATAATGGAGGTGTGTGAAGACATAGAATGGAGGTGTGTGAAGTCACAGAGTGGAGGTGTGTGAAGACATAGAATGGAGGTGTGTGAAGTCATAGAATGGATGTTTGTGAAGTATGAATGAAGGTGTGCGAAGTCATAGAATGGAAGTGTGTGAACTCAGAGAATGGAGGTGTGTGACGTCGTAGAATGGAGCTGTGTGAATTCAGAATGGAGGTGTGTGAAGTGATAGAATGGAGGTGTGTGCAGTCTTAGAATGGATGTTTCTGAAGTAGGAATGAAGGTGTGTGAAGTCATAGAATGGAGGTGTGTGAAGTCAAAATGGAGGTTTGTGAACTCAAAGAATGGAGGTGTGTGAAGTCATGGAATGGAGGTGTGTGAAGTCCAAGAACGGAGGTGTGTGAAGTCAAACAATGGAGGTGTGTGAAGTCACAGAATGGAGGTGTGTGAAGTCAAAATGGAGGTGTGTGAAGTCACAGAATGGAGGTGTGTGAAGTCACAGAATGGAGGTGTTTGAAGTGATAGAATGGAGGTGTGTGAACTCAGATTGGAGGTGTGTGAAATCACAGAAGGGATGTGTGTCAACTCAGAAACTAGTTGTGTGAATTCATAGAATGGAGGTGTGTGAAGTCACAGAATGAAGGTGTGTGAAGTCATAGAAGGAGGTGTCTGAAGTCACAGAATGGAGGTGTGTGAAGACACAGAATGGAGGTGTGTGAACTCAGAGAGAAGGTGTGTGAAGTCACATAATGGAGGTGTGTGAAGTCATAGAACGGAAGTGTGTGAAGTCATAGAATGGAGGTGTGTGAAGTCAGAATGGAGGTGTGTGAAGTCACAGAATGGAGGTGTGTGAACCCAGAATGGAGGTGTGTGAAGTCATAGATGGAGGTGTGTGCAGTCATAGTATGGAGTTGTGTGAAATCCTAGAATGGAGTTTTGTGAACTCACAGAATGGAGGAGTGTGAAGTCAGAATGGCGGAGTGTGAAGTCACAGAATGGAGGTGTGTGAAGTTAGAATGGAGGTGTGTGAACTCATAGAATGGAGGTGTGTGAAGTCATAATGGAGGTGTGTGAAGACATAGAATGGAGGTGTGTGAAGTCACAGAATGGAGGTGTGTGAAGTCATTGAATGTAGGTGTGTGAAGTCATAGAATGGATGTTTGTGAAGTAAGAATGAAGGTGTGTGAAGTCATAGAATGGAAGTGTGTGAAATCACAGAATGGAGGTGTGTAACGTCATAGAATGGAGCTGTGTGAATTCAGAATGGAGGTGTGTGAAGTGATAGAATGGAGGTGTGTGCAGTCATAGAATGGATTTTTCTGAAGTAGGAATGAAGGTGTGTGAAGTCATAGAATGGAGGTGTGTGAAGTCAAAATGGAGGTTTGTGAACTCAAAGAATGGAGGTGTGTGAAGTCATGGAATGGAGGTGTGTGAAGTCCAAGAATGGAGGTGTGTGAAGTCAAACAATGGTGGTGTGTGAAGTCACAGAATGGAGCAGAAGGTGTGTGAAGTCACAGAATGGAGGTGTGTGAAGTCAAAATGGAGGTGTGTGAAGTCACAGAATGGAGGTGTGTGAAGTCACAGAATGGAGGTGTTTGAAGTCAAAATTGTGGTGTGTGAATTCACAAATGGAGGAGTGTGAAGTCAGAATGGAGCTGGAGCTGAGTGAAGTCATAGAATGGAGGTGGGTGAAGGCAGAATGGATGTGTGTGAACTCGTAGAATGGAGGTGTGTGAAGTCAAAATGGAGGTGTGTGAAGTCATAGAATGGTGGTTTTTGATGTCAAAGAATGGAGGTGTGTGAAGTCATAGAATGGAGGTGTGTGAACTCAGATTGGAGGTGTGTGAAATCACAGAAGGGAGGTGTGTCAACTCAGAAACTAGGTGTGTGAAGTCATAGAATGGACGTGTGTGAAGTCACAGAATGAAGGTGTGTGAAGTCATAGAAGGAGGTGTCTGAAGTCACAGAATGGAGGTGTGTGAAGACACAGAATGGATGTGTGTGAACTCAGAGAGGAGGTGGTGAAGTCACATAATGGAGGTGTGTGAAGTCATAGAATGGAAGTGTGTGAAGTCATAGAATGGAGGTGTGTGAGGTCAGAAGGAGGTGTGTGAAGTCACAGAATGGAGGTTTGTGAACCCAGAATGGAGGTGTGTGAAGTCACAGAATGGAGGTTTGTGAAGTCATAGAATGGAGGTGTATGAAGTCATAGAATGGATGTTGCTGAAGTAAGAATGAAGGTGTGTGAAGTCATAGAATGGAGGGGTCTGGAGTCATAGAATGGATGTTGCTGAAGTAAGAATGAAGGTGTGTGAACTCATAGAATGGAGGTGTATGAACTCATAGAATGGAGGTGTGTGAATTCATGGAACGGAGGTGTGTGAAGTCACAGAATGGAGGTCTGTAAAGTCACAGAGTGGAGGTGTGTGAAGGCACAGAATGGAGGGGTGTGAAGTCAAAGAATGGAGGAATGTGAAGTCACAGAATGGAGATGTGTGAAGTGAGAATACAGGTGTGCGAAGTCATAGAATGGAGGTGTGTGAAGTCAGAATGGAGCTGTGTGAACTCATAGAATGGAGGTGTGTGAAGTCATAATGGAGATGTGTGAAGTCATAGAATGGTGGTTTTTGAAGTCAGAGAAGGGAGGTGTGTGATGTCATAGAATGGAGGTGTGTGAAGTTAGATTAGAGGTATGTGAAGTCACAAAATGGAGGTGTGTCAACTCAGAAATGAGGTGTGTGAAGTCATAGAATGGTGGTGTGTGAAGTCAAAGAATGGAAGTGGGTAAACTCAAAATGGAGGTGTGTGAAGTCATAGAATGGCGGTGTGTGAATTCATAGAAGGGAGGTGTGTGAAGTCATAGAATGGAGATGTGTGAAGTCAATGAATGGACTTGTGTGAAGTAAATTGTGGTGTGTGAAGTCAAAGAATGGATGTGTGTGAAGTCACAGAATGGAGGTGTGTGAAGTCAAAATGGAGGTGTGTGAAGTCAAAGAATGGATGTGTGTGAAGTCATAGAATGGAGGTGTATGAAGTCATGGAATGGAGGTTTGTGAAGTCAAACATTGGAAGTGTGTGAAGTTACAGAATGGAGGTGTGTGAAGTCATAGAATGGAGGTGTGTGAAGTCAGAGAATGGAGGTGTGTGAAGTCATAGAATGGAGGTGTGTGAAGTCATAGATTCGAAGGGTGTGAAGTCATAGATTGGAGGTGTGTGAAGTCACAGAGGGAGGTGTGTGAAGTCACAGAATGGAGATCTGTGAAGTCAGAATGGAGATGTGTGAAGTCACAGAATGGAGGTGTGTGAAGTCACAGAGTGGAGGTGTGTGAAATCACGGAATGGAGGTGTGTGAAGTCACAAAATGGAGGTGTGTGAACTCAGAATGGAGGTGTGAGAAGTCACAGAATGGAGGTTTGTGAAGTCATAGAATGGAAGTGTGTGAAGTCATAGAATGGAGGTTTGTGAAGTAAGAATGGAGGTGTGTGAAGTCACCGAATGGAGTTGTGTGAGGTCATAGAATGGATGTTTCTGAAGGAAGAATGAAGGTGTGTGAAGTCATAGAATGGAGGTGTGTGAAGTCATAGAATGGAGGTGTGTGAAGTCATAGATTCGAAGGGTGTGAAGTCATAGAATGGAGGTGTGTGAAGTCACAGAGGGAGGTGTGTGAAGTCACAGAATGGAGATCTGTGAAGTCAGAATGGAGATGTGTGAAGTCACAGAATGGAGGTGTGTGAAGTCACAGAATGGAGGTGTGTGAAGTCAAAATGTAGGTGTGTGAAGTCACAGAATGGAGGTGTGTGAAGTCACAGAATGGAGGTGTTTGAAGTCAAAATTGTGGTGTGTGAATTCACAAATGGAGGTGTGTGAAGTCAGAATGGAGCTGAGTAAAGTCATAGAATTGAGGTGGGTGAAGGCAGAATGGAAGTGTGTGAACTCGTAGAATGGAGGTGTGTGAAGTCAAAATGGAGGTGTGCGAAGTCATAGAATGGTGGTTTTTGATGTCAAAGAATGGAGGTGTGTGAAGTCATAGAATGGAGGTTTGTAAACACAGATTGGAGGTGTGTGAAATCACAGAAGGGAGGTGTGTCAACTCAGAAACTAGGTGTGTGAAGTCATAGAATGGAGGTGTGTGAAGTCACAGAATGAAGGTGTGTGAAGTCATAGAAGGAGGTGTCTGAAGTCACAGAATGGAGGTGTGTGAAGACACAGAATGGAGGTGTGTGAACTCAGAGAGGAGGTGTGTGAAGTCACAGAATGGAGGTGTGTGAAGTCATAGAATGGAAGTGTGTGAAGTAATATAATGGAGGTGTGTGAAGTCAGAATGGTGGTGTGAAGTCATAGAATGGGGGTGGGTGAAATCATGGAAAGGAGGTGTGGGAAGTCATAGAATGGAGAAGTGTGAAGTCAGAGAGTGGAGGTGAGTGAAGTTACATATTCAAAGTCTGTGAGGTCATTAGAATGGAGGTTTGTGAAGTCAGAAGGGAGGTGTGTGAACTCATAGAATGGAGGTGTGTGAAGTCACAATGGAGGTGTGTGAAGTCATAGAATGGAGGTATTTGAAGTCAGAAGGGAGGTGTGTGAACTCATAGAATGGAGATGTGTGAAGTCACAATGGAGGTGTGTGAAGTCATAGAATGGAGGTGTGTGAAGTCACAGAATGGAGGTGTGTGAACTCATAGAATGGAGGTGTGAGAAGTCACAATGGAGGTGTGTGAAGTCACAGAATGGAGGTGTGTGAAGTCACAGAATGGAGGTGTGTGAAGTCAGGGAATGGTGGTGTGTGAAGTCACAGAATGGAGGTGTGTGAAGTCACGGAATGGAGGTGTGTGAAGTCACAGAATGGAGGTGTGTGAACTCAGAATGGAGATGTGAGAAATCACAGAATGGAGGTGTGTGAAGTCATAGAATGGAAGTGTGTGAAGTCATATAATGGAGGTTTGTGAAGTAAGAATGGAGGTGTGTGAAGTCACCGAATGGAGTTGTGTGAACTCAGAATGGAGGTGTGTGAATTCACAGAATGGAGGTTTGTGTAGTCATAGAATGGATTTGTGTGAGGTCATAGAATGGATGTTTCTGAAGTAAGAATGATGGTGTGTGAAGTCATAGAATGGAGGTGTGTGAAGTCATAGAATGGAGGTGTGTGAAGTCACAGAATGGAGGTATCTGAAGTCAGAATGGAGGTGTGAAGTCATCTAATAGAGTTGGGTGAAGTCATAGAAAGGAGGTGTGGGAAGTCATAGAATGGAGCAGTGTAAAGTCATAGAGTGGAGGTGAGTGAAGTCACAGATTCGAGGTCTGTGGAGTCATAGAATAGAGGTGTGTGAAGTCAGAATGGAGGTGTGTGAAGTCATAGAATGGGGGTATGTGAACTCATAGAATGGAGGTGTGTGATGTCACAATGGAAGTGTGTGAAGTCACAGAATGGAGTTGTGTGAAGTCATACATTGGTGTGTGAAGTCAGAATGGAGGTGTGTGAAGTCACAGAATGGAGGTGTGTGAACTCAGATTGGAGGTGTGTGAAGTCATAGATGGAGGTGTGTGCAGTCATAGTATGGAGTTGTGTGAAATCCTAGAATGGAGTTTTGTGAACTCACAGAATGGAGGAGTGTGAAGTCAGAATGGCGGAGTGTGAAGTCACAGAATGGAGGTGTGTGAACTTAGAATGGAGGTGTGTGAACTCATAGAATGGAGGTGTGTGAAGTCATAATGGAGGTGTGTTAAGACATAGAATGGAGGTGTGTGAAGTCACAGAATGGAGGTGTGTGAAGTCATAGAATGTAGGTGTGTGAAGTCATAGAATGGATGTTTCTGAAGTAAGAATGAAGGTGTGTGAAGTCATAGAATGGAAGTGTGTGAAGTCACAGAATGGAGGTGTGTAACGTCATAGAATGGAGCTGTGTGAATTCAGAATGGAGGTGTGTGAAGTGATAGAATGGAGGTGTGTGCAGTCATAGAATGGATGTTTCTGAAGTAGGAATGAAGGTGTGTGAAGTCATAGAATGGAGGTGTGTGAAGTCAAAATGGAGGTTTGTGAACTCAAAGAATGGAGGTGTGTGAAGTCATGGAATGGAGGTGTGTGAAGTCACAGAATGGAGGTGTGTGAAGTCACAGAATGGAGGTGTGTGAAGTCAAAATGGAGGTGTGTGAAGTCACAGAATGGAGGTGTGTGAAGTCACAGAATGGAGGTGTTTGAAGTCAAAATTGTGGTGTGTGAATTCACAAATGGAGGTGTGTGAAGTCAGAATGGAGCTGAGTGAAGTCATTGAATGGAGGTGGGTGAAGGCAGAATGGATGTGTGTGAACTCGTAGAATGGAGGTGTGTGAAGTCAAAATGGAGGTGTGTGAAGTCATAGAATGGTGGTTTTTGATGTCAAAGAATGGAGGTGTGTGAAGTCATAGAATGGAGGTGTGTGAACTCAGATTGGAGGTGTGTGAAATCACAGAAGGGAGGTGTGTCAACTCAGAAACTAGGTGTGTGAAGTCATAGAATGGACGTGTGTGAAGTCACAGAATGAAGGTGTGTGAAGTCATAGAAGGAGGTGTCTGAAGTCACAGAATGGAGGTGTGTGAAGACACAGAATGGAGGTGTGTGAACTCAGAGAGGAGGTGTGTGAAGTCACATAATGGTGGTGTGTGAAGTCATAGAATGGAAGTGTGTGAAGTCATAGAATGGAGGTGTGTGAGGTCAGAATGGAGGTCTGTTAAGTCACAGAATGGAGGTTTGTGAACCCAGAATGGAGGTGTGTGAAGTCACAGAATGGAGGTTTGTGAAGTCATAGAATGGAGGTGTATGAAGTCATAGAATGGATGTTGCTGAAGTAAGAATGAAGGTGTGTGAAGTCATAGAATGGAGGTGTCTGGAGTCATAGAATGGATGTTGCTGAAGTAAGAATGAAGGTGTGTGAACTCATAGAATGGAGGTGTATGAACTCATAGAATGGAGGTGTGTGAATTCATGGAACGGAGGTGTGTGAAGTCACAGAATGGAGGTCTGTAAAGTCACAGAGTGGAGGTGTGTGAAGGCACAGAATGGAGGGGTGTGAAGTCAAAGAATGGAGGAATGTGAAGTCACAGAATGGAGATGTGTGAAGTGAGAACACAGGTGTGCGAAGTCAGAGAATGGAGGTGTGTGAAGTCAGAATGGAGCTGTGTGAACTCATAGAATGGAGGTGTGTGAAGTCATAATGGAGATGTGTGAAGTCATAGAATGGTGGTTTTTGAAGTCACAGAAGGGAGGTGTGTGAAGTCATAGAATGGAGGTGTGTGAAGTTAGATTAGAGGTATGTGAAGTCACAAAATGGAGGTGTGTCAACTCAGAAATGAGGTATGTGAAGTCATAGAATGGAGGTGTGTGAAGTCACAGAATGGAAGTGGGTAAAATCAAAATGGAGGTGTGTGAAGTCATAGAATGGCGGTGTGTGAATTCATAGAAGGGAGGTGTGTGAAGTCATAGAATGGAGGTGTGTGAAGTCACAGAATGGAAGTGTGTGAAGTCAAAATGGAGGTGTGTGAAGTCAGAGAATGGAGATGTGTGAAGTCAATGAATGGACTTGTGTGAAGTAAATTGTGGTGTGTGAAGTCAAAGAATGGATGTGTGTGAAGTCACAGAATGGAGGTGTGTGAAGTCAAAATGGAGGTGTGTGAAGTCAAAGAATGGATGTGTGTGAAGTCATAGAATGGAGGTGTATGAAGTCATGGAATGGAGGTTTGTGAAGTCAAACATTGGAAGTGTGTGAAGTTACAGAATGGAGGTGTGTGAAGTCATAGAATGGAGGTGTGTGAAGTCAGAGAATGGAGGTGTGTGAAGTCATAGAATGGAGGTGTGTGAAGTCATAGATTCGAAGGGTGTGAAGTCATAGATTGGAGGTGTGTGAAGTCACAGAGGGAGGTGTGTGAAGTCACAGAATGGAGATCTGTGAAGTCAGAATGGAGATGTGTGAAGTCACAGAATGGAGGTGTGTGAAGTCACAGAATGGAGGTGTGTGAAATCACGGAATGGAGGTGTGTGAAGTCACAGAATGGAGGTGTGTGAACTCAGAATGGAGGTGTGAGAAGTCACAGAATGGAGGTTTGTGAAGTCATAGAATGGAAGTGTGTGAAGTCATAGAATGGAGGTTTGTGAAGTAAGAATGGAGGTGTGTGAAGTCACCGAATGGAGTTGTGTGAGGTCATAGAATGGATGTTTCTGAAGTAAGAATGAAGGTGTGTGAAGTCATAGAATGGAGGTGTGTGAAGTCATAGAATGGAGGTGTGTGAAGTCATAGATTCGAAGGGTGTGAAGTCATAGAATGGAGGTGTGTGAAGTCACAGAGGGAGGTGTGTGAAGTCACAGAATGGAGATCTGTGAAGTCAGAATGGAGATGTGTGAAGTCACAGAATGGAGGTGTGTGAAGTCACAGAATGGAGGTGTGTGAAGTCAAAATGTAGGTGTGTGAAGTCACAGAATGGAGGTGTGTGAAGTCACAGAATGGAGGTGTTTGAAGTCAAAATTGTGGTGTGTGAATTCACAAATGGAGGTGTGTGAAGTCAGAATGGAGCTGAGTAAAGTCATAGAATGGAGGTAGTTGAAGGCAGAATGGAAGTGTGTGAACTCGTAGAATGGAGGTGTGTGAAGTCAAAATGGAGGTGTGTGAAGTCATAGAATGGTGGTTTTTGATGTCAAAGAATGGAGGTGTGTGAAGTCATAGAATGGAGGTGTGTAAACACAGATTGGAAGTGTGTGAAATCACAGAAGGGAGGTGTGTCAACTCCGAAACTAGGTGTGTGAAGTCATAGAATGGAGGTGTGTGAAGTCACAGAATGAAGGTGTGTGAAGTCATAGAAGGAGGTGTCTGAAGTCACAGAATGGAGGTGTGTGAAGACACAGAATGGAGGTGTGTGAACTCAGAGAGGGGGTGTGTGAACTCACAGAATGGAGGTGTGTGAAGTCATAGAATGGAAGTGTGTGAAGTCATATAATGGAGGTGTGTGAAGTCAGAATGGAGGTGTGTGAAGTCACAGAATGGAGGTGTGTGAACGAAGAATGGAGGTGTGTGAAGTCACAGAATGGAGGTTTGTGAAGTCATAGAATGGAGGTGTATGAAGTCACAGAATGGATGTTGCTGAAGTAAGAATGAAGGTGTGTGAAGTCATAGAATGGAGGTGTCTGAAGTCATAGAATGGATATTGCTGAAGTAAGAATGAAGGTGTGTGAACTCATAGAATGGAGGCGTATGAACTCATAGAATGAAGGTGTGTGAATTCATGGAACGGAGGTGTGTGAAGTCAAAGAATGGAGGTATATGATGTCAAACAATGGAAGTGTGTGAAGTCATAGAATGGAGGTGTGTGAAGTCTTAGAATGGAGGTGTGTGAAGTCATAGAATGGAGGTGTGTGAAGTCACAGAAGGGAGGTGTGTGAAGTCACAGAATGGAGGTCTGTAAAGTCACAGAGTTGAGGTGTGTGAAGGTACAGAATGGAGGGTTCTGAAGTCAAAGAATGGAGGAATGTGAAGTCACAGAATGGAGATGTGTGAAGTGAGAATACAGGTGTGCGAAGTCATAGAATGGAGGTGTGTGAAGTCAGAATGGAGCTGTGTGAACTCATAGAATGGAGGTGTCGAAGTCACAATGGAGATGTGTGAAGTCATAGAATGGTGGTTTTTGAAGTCACAGAATGGAGGTGTGTGAAGTCATAGAATGGAGGTGTGTGAAGTTAGATTAGAGGTATGTGAAGTCACAAAATGGTGGTGTGTCAACTCAGAAATGAGGTATGTGAAGTCATAGAATGGAGTTGTGTGAAGTCACAGAATGGAAGTGGGTGAACTCAAAATGGAGGTGTGTGAAGTCACAGAATGGCGGTGTGTGAATTTATAGAAGGGAGGTGTGTGAAGTCATAGAATGGAGGTGTTTGAAGTCACAGAATGGAAGTGTGTGAAGTCAAAATGGAGGTGTGTGAAGTCAGAGAATGGAGGTGTGTGAAGTCAATGAATGGACTTGTGTGAAGTCAAAATTGTGGTGTGTGAAGTCAAAGAATGGATGTGTGTGAAGTCATAGAATGTAGGTGTACGAAGTCATGGAATGGAGGTTTGCGAAGTCAAACATTGGAAGTGTGTGAAGTTACAGAATGGAGGTGTGTGAAGTCATAGAATGGAGGTGTGTGAAGTCAGAGAATGGAGGTGTGTGAAGTCAGAATGCAGGTGTGTGAAGTCATAGAATGGAGATGTGTGAAGTCATAGAATGGAGGTGTGTGAAGTCACAGCGGAAGGTGTGGGAAATCACAGATGGAGTTCTGTGAAGTCACAGTGGAGGTGTGTGAACTCATAGAATGGAGGTGTGTGAAGTCAAAGAATGGAGGTGTGTGAAGTCATAGAATCGAGGTGTGTGAAGTCACAGCATGGAGGTGTGTGAAGTCAGTATTGAGATGTGTGAAGTCATAGAATGGAAGTGTGTGAAGTCACAATGCAGGTGTGTGAACTCATAGAATGGAGGTGGGTGAAGTCACAATGCAGGTGTGTGAAGTCATAGAATGGAGTTGTGTGAACTCAGAAAGGAGGTGTGTGAAGTCACAGAATAGAGGTGTTGGAAGTCATATAATGGAGGTGTGTGAAGTCACAGAATGGAGGTGTGTGAATTCATAGAATGGAGGTGTGTGAAGTCATAGAATGGAGGTGTGTGAAGTCACAGAATGGAGGTGTGTGAAGTAACAGAATGGAGGTGTGTGAAGTCACAGAATGGAAGTGGGTGAACTCACAATGGAGGTGTGTGAAGTCACAGAAGGGATGTGTGTGAAGTCAGAAGGGAGGTGTGTGAAGTCACCGAATGGAGTTGTGTGAACTCAGAATGGAGGTGTGTGAATTCACAGAATGGAGGTTTGTGTAGTCATAGAATGGAGATGTGTGAAGTCAATGAATGGACTTGTGTGAAGTAAATTGTGGTGTGTGAAGTCAAAGAATGGATGTGTGTGAAGTCACAGAATGGAGGTGTGTGAAGTCAAAATGGAGGTGTGTGAAGTCAAAGAATGGATGTGTGTGAAGTCATAGAATGGAGGTGTATGAAGTCATGGAATGGAGGTTTGTGAAGTCAAACATTGGAAGTGTGTGAAGTTACAAAATGGAGGTGTGTAAAGTCATAGAATGGATGTGTGTGAAGTCAGAGAATGGAGGTGTGTGAAGTCAGAATGCAGGTGTGTGAAGTCATAGAATTTAGGTGTGTGAAGTCATAGAATGGAGGTGTGTGAAGTCATAGATTCGAAGGGTGTGAAGTCATAGATTGGAGGTGTGAGAAGTCACAGAGGGAGGTGTGTGAAGTCACAGAATGGAGATCTGTGAAGTCAGAATGGAGATGTGTGAAGTCACAGAATGGAGGTGTGTGAAGTCACAGAATGGAGGTGTGTGAAGTCAAAATGGAGGTGTGTGAAGTCACAGAATGGAGGTGTGTGAAGTCACAGAATGGAGGTGTTTGAAGTCAAAATTGTGGTGTGTGAATTCACAAATGGAGGTGTGTGAAGTCAGAATGGAGCTGAGTAAAGTCATAGAATGGAGGTGGGTGAAGGCAGAATGGAAGTGTGTGAACTCGTAGAATGGAGATCTGTGAAGTCAGAATGGAGATGTGTGAAGTCACAGAATGGAGGTGTGTGAAGTCACAGAATGGAGGTGTGTGAAGTCAAAATGGAGGTGTGTGAAGTCATAGAATGGTGGTTTTTGATGTCAAAGAATGGAGATGTGTGAAGTCATAGAACGGTGGTTTTTGAAGTCACAGAATGGAGGTGTGTGAAGTCATAGAATGGAGGTGTGTGAAGTTAGATTAGAGGTATGTGAAGTCACAAAATGGAGGTGTGTCAACTCAGAAATGAGGTATGTGAAGTCATAGAATGGAGTTGTGTGAAGTCACAGAATGGAAGTGGGTGAACTCAAAATGGAGGTGTGTGAAGTCACAGAATGGCGGTGTGTGAATTCATAGAAGGGAGGTGTGTGAAGTCATAGAATGGAGGTGTTTGAAGTCACAGAATGGAGGTGTGTGAAGTCATAGAATGGAGGTGTGTGAATTCAGAGAATGGAGGTGTGTGAAGTCAGAATGGAGATGTGTGAAGTCAAAGAATGGATGTGTGTGAAGTCACAGAATGGAGGTGTGTGAAGTCAAAATGGAGATGTGTGAAGTCAAAGAATGGATGTGTGTGAGGTCATAGAATGGAGGTGTATGAAGTCATGGAATGGAGGTTTGCGAAGTCAAACATTGGAAGTGTGTGAAGTTACAGAATGGAGGTGTGTGAAGTCATAGAATGGAGGTGTGTGAATTCAGAGAATGGAGGTGTGTGAAGTCAGAATGCAGGTGTGTGAAGTCATAGAATGGAGGTGTGTGAAGTCATAGAATGGAGGTGTGTGAGGTCACAGCGGGAGGTGTGTGAAGTCACAGAATGGAGTTCTGTGAAGTCACAGTGGAGGTGTGTGAAGTCATAGAATGGAGGTGTGTGAAGTCAAATAATGGAGGTGTGTGAAGTCATAGAATGGAGGTGTGTGAAGTCACAGCATGGAGGTGTGTGAAGTCAAAATGGTGGTGTGTAAACTCATAGAATGGAGGTGTGTGAAGTCACAGAATGGAGGTGTGTGAAGTCAGAATGGAGGTGTGAAGTCATAGAATGGGGGTGGGTGAAGTCATGGAAAGGAGGTGTGGGAAGTCATAGAATGGAGAAGTGTGAAGTGATAGAGTGGAGGTGAGTGAAGTCACATATTCAAAGTCTGTGAAGTCATAGAATGGAGGTTTGTGAAGTCAGAATGGAGGTGTGTGAACTCATAGAATGGAGGTGTGTGAAGTCACAATGGAGGTGTGTGAAGTCATAGAATGGAGGTATTGGAAGTCAGAACGGAGCTGTGTGAACTCATAGAATGGAGGTGTGTGAAGTCACAATGGAGGTGTGTGAAGTCACAGAATGGAGGTGTGTGAAGTCACAGAATGGAGGTGTGTAGTGAGAGAATGGAGGTGTGTGAAGTCACAGAATGGAGGTGTGTGAAATCACGGAATGGAGGTGTGTGAAGTCACAGGATGGAGGTGTGTGAACTCAGAATGGAGGTGTGAGAAGTCACAGAATGGAGGTTTGTGAAGTCATAGAATGGAAGTGTGTGAAGTCATAGAATGTAGGTTTGTGAAGTAAGAATGGAGGTGTGTGAAGACACCGAATGGAGTTGTGTGAACTCAGAATGGAGGTGTGTGAATTCACAGAATGCAGGTTTGTGAACTCATAGAATGGAGTTGTGTGAGGTCATAGAATGGATGTTTCTGAAGTAATAATGAAGGTGTGTGAAGTCATAGAATGGAGGTGTGTGAAGTCATAGAATGGAGGTGTGTGAAGTCACAGAATGGAGGTATCTGAAGTCAGCATGGAGGTGTGAAGTCATCTAATAGAGGTGGGTGAAGTCATAGAAAGGAGGTGTGGGAAGTCATAGAATGGAGCAGTGTGAAGTCATAGAGTGGAGGTGAGTGAAGTCACAGATTCGAGGTCTGTGAAGTCATAGAATAGAGGTGTGTGAAGTCAGAATGGAGGTGTGTGAAGTCATAGCATGGAGGTGTGTGAAGTCAGAGAATGGAGATGTGTGAAGTCAGACTGCAGGTGTGTGAAGTCATAGAATGGAGGTGTGTGAAGTCATAGAATGGAGGTGTGTGAAGTCACAGCGGGAGGTGTGTGAAGTCACAGAATGGAGTTCTGTGAAGTCACAGTGGAGGTGTGTGAAGTCATAGAATGGAGGTGTGTGAAGTCAAAGAATGTAGGTGTGTGAAGTCATAGAATGGAGTTGTGTGAAGTCACAGCACGGAGGTGTGTGAAGTCAGAATGGAGATGTGTGAAGTCATAGAATGGAGGTGTGTGAAGTCACAATGCAGGTGTGTGAACTCATAGAATGGAGGTGGGTAAAGTCACAATGCAGGTGTGTGAAGTCATAGAATGGAGTTGTGTGAACTCAGAAAGGAGGTGTGTGAAGTCACAGAATAGAGGTGTGTGAAGTCATACAATGGAGGTGTGTGAAGTCACAGAATGGAGATGTGTGAAGTCATACAATGGAGGTGTGTGAAGTCATAGAATGGAGGTGTGTGAAGTCACAGAATGGAGGTGTGTGAAGTAACAGAATGGAGGTGTGTGAAGTCACAGAATGGAAGTGGGTGAACTCACAATGGAGGTGTTTGAAGTCACAGAAGGGAGGTGTGTGAAGTCAGAAGGGAGGTGTGTGAAGTCACAGAATGGAGATGTGTGAACTCAGAATGGAGGTGGGGGAAGTCACAGAATGGAGGTTTGTGAAGTCATAGAATGGAGGTGTGTGAGGTCATAGAATGGATGTTTCTGAAGTAAGAATGAAGGTGTGTTAAGTCATAGAATGGAGGTCTGTGAAGTCATAAATGGAGGTGTGTGAAGTCACAGAATGGAGGTGTGTGAAGTCAGAATGGAGCTGTGAAGTCATAGAATAGAGGTGGGTGAAGTCATAGAAAGGAGTTGTGGGAAGTCATAGAATAGAGGAGTGTGAAGTCAGAGAATGGAGGTGAGTGAAGTCACAGATTCGAGGTCTGTGAAGACATAGAATGGAGCTGTGTGATGTCAGAATTGAGGAGTGTGAAGTCCTAGAATGGACGTGTGTGAACTCATAGAATGGAGGTGTGTGACGTCACAATGGAATTGTGTGAAGTCAAAGAATGGAGGTGTGTGAAGTCATATATTGGAGGTGTGTGAAGTCAGAATGGAGTTGTGTGAAGTCACAGAATGAAGGTGTGTGAACTCAGCATGGAGGTGTTTGAAGTCATAGATGGAAGTGTGTGAAGTCACAGTATGGAGGTGTGTGAAATCATAGAATGGAATTTTGTGAATTCACAGAATGGAGCTGTGTGAAGTCAGAATGGAGGAGTGTGAAGTCATAGAATGGAGGTGTGTGAAGTCAGAATGGAGGTGTGTGAACTCATAGAATGGACGTGTGTGAAGTCACAATGGAGGTGTGTGAAGACATAGAATGGAGGTGTGTGAAGTCACTGAATGGAGGTGTGTGAAGTCATAGAATGGAGGTGTGTGAAGTCCTAGAATGGAGGTGTGTGAAGTCTTACAATGGATGTTTCTGAAGTAATAATGAAGGTGTGTGAAGTCATAGAATGGAGGTGTGTGAAGTCACAGAATGGAGGTGTGTGAAGTCAGAATGGAGGTGTGAAGTCATAGAATGGGGGTGGGTGAAGTCATGGAAAGGAGGTGTGGGAAGTCATAGAATGGAGAAGTGTGAAGTCATAGAGTGGAGGTGAGTGAAGTCACATATTCAAAGTCTGTGAAGTCATAGAATGGAGGTTTGTGAAGTCAGAATGGAGGTGTGTGAACTCATAGAATGGAGGTGTGTGAAGTCACAATGGAGGTGTGTGAAGTCATAGAATGGAGGTATTTGAAGTCAGAACGGAGCTGTGTGAACTCATAGAATGGAGGTGTGTGAAGTCACAATGGAGGTGTGTGAAGTCACAGAATGGAGGTGTGTGAAGTCACAGAATGGAGGTGTGTAGTCAGGGAATGGAGGTGTGTGAAGTCATAGAATGGAGGTTTGTGAAGTAAGAAGGGAGGTGTGTGAAGTCACCGAATGGAGTTGTGTGAACTCAGAATGGAGGTGTGTGAATTCACAGAATGCAGGTTTGTGAAGTCATAGAATGGAGTTGTGTTCGGTCATAGAATGGATGTTTCTTAAGTAAGAATGAAGGTGTGTGAAATCATAGAATGGAGGTGTGTGAAGTCACAGAATGGAAGTATCTGAAGTCAGCATGGAGGTGTGAAGTCATCTAATAGAGGTGGGTGAAGTCATAAAAAGGAGGTGTGGGAAGTCATAGAATGGAGCAGTGTGAAGTCATAGAGTGGAGGTGAGTGAAGTCACAGATTCGAGGTCTGTGAAGTCATAGAATAGAGGTGTGTGAAGTCAGAATGGAGGTGTGTGAATTCATAGAATGGAGGTATGTGAACTCATAGAATGGAGGTGTGTGATGTCACAATGGAAGTGTGTGAAGTCACATAATGGAGGTGTGTGATGTCATACATTGGTGTGTGAAGTCAAAATGGAGGTGTGTGAAGTCACAGAATGGAGGTGTGTGAACTCAGATTGGAGGTGTGTGAAGTCATAGATGGAGGTGTGTGCAGTCATAGTATGGAGTTGTGTGAAATCATAGAATGGAGTTTTGTGAATTCACAGAATGGAGGAGTGTGAAGTCAGAATGGAGGAGTGTGAAGTCACAGAATGGAGGTGGGTGAAGTTAGAATGGAGGTGTGAGAACTCATAGAATGGAGGTATGTGAAGTCATAATGGAGGTATGTGAAGACATAGAATGGAGGTGTGTGAAGTCACAGAATGGAGGTGTTTGAAGTCATAGAATGTAGGTGTGTGAAGTCATAGAATGGATGTTTGTGAAGTAAGAATGAAGGTGTGTGAAGTAATAGAATGGAAGTGTGAGAAGTCACAGAATGGAGGTGTGTGACGTCATAGAATGGAGCTGTGTGAATTCAGAATGGAGGTGTGTGAAGTGATAGAATGGAGGTGTGTGCAGTCATAGAATGGATGTTTCTGAAGAAGGAATGAAGGTGTGTGAAGTCATAGAATGGAGGTGTGTGAAGTCAAAATGGAGGTTTGTGAATTCATAGAATGGAGGTGTGTGAAATCACAATGGAGTTGTGTGAAGTCATAGAATGGAGTTATTTGAAGTCAGAATGGAGGTGTGTGAAGTCACAGAATGGAGGTGTGTGAAGTCACGGAATGGAGGTGTGTGAAGTCACAGAATGGAGGTGTGTGAACTCAGAATGGAGGTGTGAGAAGTCACAGAATGGAGGTGTGTGAAGTCATAGAGTGGAAGTGTGTGAAGTCATAGAATGGAGGTTTGTGAAGTAAGAAGGGAGGTGTGTGAAGTCACCGAATGGAGTTGTGTGAACTCAGAATGGAGGTGTGTGAATTCACAGAATGCAGGTTTGTGAAGTCATAGAATGGAGTTGTGTGAGGTCATAGAATGGATGTTTCTGAAGTAAGAATGAAGGTGTGTGAAGTCATAGAATGGAGGTGTGTGAAGTCATAGAATGGAGGTGTGTGAAGTCACAGAATGGAGGTATCTGAAGTCAGAATGGAGGTGTGAAGTCATCTAATAGAGGTGGGTGAAGTCATAGAAAGGAGGTGTGGGAAGTCATAGAATGGAGCAATGTGAAGTCATAGAGTGGAGGTGAGTGAAGTCACAGATTCGAGGTCTGGGAAGTCATAGAATAGAGGTGTGTGAAGTCAGAATGGAGGTGTGTGAAGTCATAGAATGGAGGTATGTGAACTCATAGAATGGAGGTGTATGAAGTCAGAATGCAGGTGTGTGAAGTCACAGAATGGAGGTGTGTGAAGTCATACATTGGTGTGTGAAGTCAGAATGGAGGTGTGTGAAGTCACAGAATGGAGGTGTGTGAACTCAGATTGGAGGTGTGTGAAGTCATAGATGGAGGTGTGTGAAGTCATAGAATGGAGGTATGTGAACTCATAGAATGGAGGTGTATGAAGTCAGAATGCAGGTGTGTGAAGTCACAGAATGGAGGTGTGTGAAGTCATAGAATGGAGGGATGTAAAGTCATAGAATGTGTGAAGTCACATATTCAAACTCTGTGAAGTCATAGAATGGAGGTTTGTGAAGTCAGAATGGAGGTGTGTGAACTCATAGAATGGAGGTGTGTGAAGTCACAATGGAGGTGTGTGAATCATAGAATGGAGGTATTTGAAGTCACAGAATGGAGGTGTGTGAAGTCATAGAATGGAGGTGTGTGAAGTCACAATGGAGGTGTGTGAAGTCACAGAATGGAGGTGTGTGAAGTCACAGAATGGAGGTGTGTGAAGTCAGGGAATGGAGGTGTGTGAAGTCACCGAATGGAGTTGTGTGAGCTCAGAATGGAGGTGTGTGATGTCAGAGAATGGAGGTGTTTGAAGTCATAGAATGGAGGTGTGTGAAGTCACAGAATGGTGGTATCTGAAGTCAGAATCGAGGTGTGAAGTCATAGAATAGAGGTGGGTAAAGTCATAGAAAGGAGGTGTTGGAAGTCATAGAATGGAGCAGTGTGAAGTCATAGAATGGAGCTGTGTGAAGACATAGAATGGAGGTGTGTGAAGTCACAAATTGGAGGTGTGTGAAGTCATAGAATGGAGGTGTGTGAAGTCATAGAATGGATGTTTGTGAAGTAAGAATGAAGGTGTGTGAAGTCATAGAATGGAAGTGTGTGAAGTCACAGAATGGAGGTGTGTAAAGTCATAGAATGAAGCTGTGTGAATTCAGAATGGAGGTGTGTGCAGTCATAGAATGGATGTTTCTGAAGTAGGAATGAAGGTGTGTGAAGTCATAGAATGGAGGTGTGTGAAGTCAAAATGGAGGTGTGTGAACTCATAGAGTGGAGTTGTGTGAACTCATAGAATGGAGGTGTGTGACGTCATGGAATGGAGGTGTGTGAAGTCCAAGAATGGAGGTGTGTGAAGTCAAACATTGGAGGTGTGTGAAGTCACAAAATGGAGGTGTGTGAAGTCACAGAATGGAGGTGTGTGAAGTCACAGAATGGAGGTGTGTGAAGTCACAGAATGGAAGTGTGTGAGGTCAAAATGGTGGTGTGTGAATTCACAAATGGAGGTGTGTGAAGTCAGAATGGAGCTGAGTGAAGTCATAGAATGGAGGTGGGTGAGGGCAGAATGGAAGTGTGTGAACTCTTAGAACAGAGGTGTGTGAAGTCAAAATGGAGGTGTGTGAAGTCATAGAATGGTGGTTTTTGATGTCAAAGAATGGAGGTGTGTGAAGTCATAGACGGGAGGTGTGTGAACTCAGATTGGAGGTGTGTGAAATCACAGAAAGCAGGTGTGTCAACTCAGAAACGAGGTGTGTGAAGTCATAGAATGGAGGTGTGTGAAGTCATAGAATCGAAGTATGAGAAATCATAGAATGGAGGTGTGTGAAGTCAGAATGGAGATGTGTGAAGTCATAGAATGGAGGTGTGTGAAGTCACAATACAGGTGTGTGAACTCATAGATTGAGGTGGGTGAAGTCACAATGCAGGTGTGTGAAGTCAGAATGGAGGTGTGTGAAGTCATAGAATGGAGGTGGTGAAGTGACAGAATGGAGGTGTGTGAAGTTATAGAATGGAGGTGTGTGAAGTGACAGAATGGTGGTGTGTGAAGTCATAGAATGGAGGTGTGGAAGTCACAGAATGGAGGTGTGTGAAGTCACAGAATGGAGGTGTGTGAACTGAGAATGGAGGTTTGTGAAGTCACAGAATGGAGGTGTGTGAATTCATACAATGAAGGTGTGTGAAGTCACAGAATGGAGGGGTGTGAATTCATAGAAGGGAGGTGTGTGAAGTCATAGAATGGAGGGGAGTGAAGTCACATAATGGAGGTGTGTGAAGTCACAGAATGGAGGTGTGTGAATTCATAGAAGGGAGGTGTGTGAAGTCATAGAATGGAGGTGTGTAAAGTCACAGAATGGAAGTGTGTGAAGTCAGAGAATGGAGGTGTGTAAATTCAATGAATGGACTTGTGTGAAGTCAAAATTGTGGTGTGTGAAGTCAAAGAATGGATGTGTGTGAAGTCACTGAATGGAGGTGTGTGAATTCAAATTGAGGTGTGTGAAGTCAAAGAATGGATTTGTTTGAAGTCATAGAATGGAGGTGTATGAAGTCATGAAATGGAGGTTTGTGAAGTCAAACATTGGAAGTATGAGAAGTTACAGAATGGAGGTGTGTGAAGTCATAGAATGGAGGTGTGTGAAGTCAGAGAATGGACGTGTGTGAAGTCAGAATGCAGGTGTGTGAAGTCATAGAATGGAGATGTGTGAAGTCATAGAATGGAGGTGTGTGAAGTCATTGATTGGAAGTGTGTGAAGTCATAGATTGGAGGTGTGTGAAGTCACAGAGGGAGGTGTGTGAAGTCACAGAATGGAGTTCTGTGAATTCACAGTGGAGGTGTGTGAGTCATAGAATGGAGGTGTGTGAAGTCAAAGAATGGATGTGTGTGATGTCATAGAATGGAGGTGTGTGAAGTCACAGCATGGAGGTGTGTGAAGTCAGAAGTTAGATGTGTGAAGTCATAGAATGGAAGTGTGTGAAGTCACAATGCAGGTGTGTGAAGTCATAGAATGGAGTTGTGTGAACTCAGAAAGGAGGTGTGTGAAGTCACAGAATAGAGGTGTGTGAAGTCATACAGTGGAGGTGTGTGAAGTCACAGAATGGAGGTGTGTGAATTCATACAATGGAGGTGTGTGAAGTCATAGAATGGAGGTGTGTGAAGTCACAGAATGGAGGTGTGTGAAGTAACAGAATGGCGGTGTGTGAAGTCACAGAATGGAAGTGGGTGAACTCACAATGGAGGTGTTTGAAGTCACAGAAGGGAGGTGTGTGAAGTCAGAAGGGAGGTGTGTGAAGTCACAGAATGGAGATATGTGAACTCAGAATGCAGGTGTGGGAAGTCACAGAATGGAGGTTTGTGAAGTCATAGAATGGAGGTGTGTGAGGTCATAGAATGGATGTTTCTGAAGTAAGAATGAAGGTGTATGAAGTCATAGAATGGATGTGTGTGAAGTCATAGAATGGAGGTGTGTGAAGTCAGAGAATGGAGGTGGGTGAAGTCAGAATGGAGCTGTGAAGTAATAGAATAGAGGTGGGTGAAGTCATAGAAATGAGTTGTGGGAAGTCATAGAATAGAGGAGTGTGAAGTCAGAGAATGGAGGTGAGTGAAGTCACAGATTCGAGGTCTGTGAAGACATAGAATGGAGCTGTGTGATGTCAGAATTGAGGAGTGTGAAGTCCTAGAATGGAGGTGTGTGAACTCATAGAATGGAGGTGTGTGACGTCACAATGGAAGTGTGTGAAGTCACAGAATGGAGATGTGTGAAGTCATATATTGGAGGTGTGTGAAGTCAGAATGGAGTTGTGTGAAGTCACAGAATGGAGGTGTGTGAACTCAGAATGGAGGTGTTTGAAGTCATAGACTGAGGTGTGTGAAGTCACAGTATGGAGGTTTGTGAAATCATAGAATGGAATTTTGTGAATTCACACAATGGAGCTGTGTGAAGTCAGAATGGAGGAGTGTGAAGTCATAGAATGGAGGTGTGTGAAGTCAGAATGGAGGTGTGTGAACTCATAGAATGGACGTGTGTGAAGTCACAATGGAGGTGTGTGAAGACATAGAATGGAGGTGTGTAAAGTCACAGAATGGAGGTGTGTGAAGTCATAGAATGGAGGTGTGTGAAGTCATAGAATGGAGGTGTGTGAAATCATACAATGGATGTTTCTGAAGTAAGAATGAAGGTGTGTAAAGTCAGGGAATGGAGGTATGTGAAGTCAAAATGGAGGTGTGTGAACTCATAGAATGGAGGTGTGTGAAGTCACGGAATGGAGGTGTGTGAAGTCAGAATGGAGGTGTGAAGTCATAGAATGGGGGTGGGTGAAGTCATGGAAAGGAGGTGTGGTAAGTCATAGAATGGAGAAGTGTGAAGTCATAGAGTGGAGGTGAGTGAAGTCACACATTCAAAGTCTGTGAAGTCATATAATGGAGGTTTGTGAAGTCAGAATGGAGTTGTGTGAACTCATAGAATGGAGGTGTGTGAAGTCACAATGGAGGTGTGTGAAGTCATAGAATGGAGGTATTTGAAGTCACAGAATGGAGGTGTGTGAAGTCATAGAATGGAGGTGTGTGAAGTCAGAATGGAGGTGTGTGAAGTCACAGAATGGAGGTGTGTGAAGTCACAGAATGGAGGTGTGTGAAGTCAGGGAATGGAGGTGTGTGAAGTCACAGAATGGAGGTGTGTGAACTCAGAATGAAGGTGTGTGAAGTCACAGAATGGAGGTGTTTGAAGTCCTAGAATGGAAGTGTGTGAAGTCATAGAATGGAGATCTGTGAAGTAAGAATGGAGGTGTGTGAAATCACAGAATGTAGGTGTTTGAAGTCATAGAATGGAGGTGTGTGAAGTCATAGAATGGAGGTGTGTGTAGTCACAGAATGGAGGGGTGTGAAGGCACGGAATGGAGGTGTGTGAACTCACAGAATGGAGGTGTGTGAACTCAGAATGGAGGTGTGAGAAGTCACAGAATGGAGGTGTGTGAAGTCATAGAATGGAAGTGTGTGAAGTCATATAATGGAGGTTTGTGAAGTAAGAATGGAGGTGTGTGAATTCACAGAATGGAGGTTTGTGAAGGCATAGAATGGAGTTGTGTGAGGTCATAGAATGGATGTTTCTGAAGTAAGAATGAAGGTGTGTGAAGTATAGAATGGAGGTGTGTGAAGTCATAGAATGGAGGTGTGTGAAATCAAAGAATGGAGGTATCTGAAGTCAGAATGGAGGTGTGAAGTCATCTAATAGAGGTGGGTGAAGTCATAGAAAGGAAGTGTGGGAAATCATAGAATGGAGCAGTGTGAAGTCATAGAGTGGAGGTGAGTGAAGTCACAGATTCGAGGTCTGTGAAGTTATAGAATAGAGGTGTGTGAGGTCAGAATGGAGGTGTGTGAAGTCACAGAATGAAGGTGTGTGAACTCAGATTGGAGGTGTGTGAAGTCATAGATGGAGGTGTGTGAAGTCATAGTATGGAGTTGTGTGAAATCATAGAATGGAGTTTTGTGAATTCACAGAATGGAGGAGTGTGAAGTCAGAATGGCGAAGTGTGAAGTCATAGAATGGAGGTGTGTGAAGTTAGAATGGAGGTGTGTGAACTCATAGAATGGAGGTGTGTGAAGTCATAATGGAGGTGTGTGAAGACATAGAATGGAGGTGTGTGAAGTCACAGAATGGAGGTGTGTGAAGTCATAGAATGGAGGTGTGTGAAGTCATAGAATGGATGTTTGTGAAGTAAGAATGAAGGTGTGTGAAGTCATAGAATGGAAGTGTGTGAAGTCACAGAATGGAGGTGTGTGACGTCATAGAATGGAGCTGTGTGAATTCAGAATGGAGGTGTGTGAAGTGATAGAATGGAGGTGTGAGCAGTCATAGAATGGATGTTTCTGAAGTAGGAATGAAGGTGTGTGAAGTCATAGAATGGAGGTGTGTGAAGTCAAAATGGAAGTTTGTGAACTCAAAGAATGGAGGTGTGTGAAGTCATGGAATGGAGGTGTGTGAAGTCCAAGAAGGGAGGTGTGTGAAGTCAAACAATGGAGGTGTGTGAAGTCACAGAATGGAGATGTGTGAAGTCACAGAATGAAGGTGTGTGAAGTCAAAATGGAGGTGTGTGAAGTCACAGAATGGAGGTGTTTGAAGTCAAAATTGTGGTGTGTGAATTCACAAATGGAGGTGTGTGAAGTTAGAATGGACCTGAGTGAAGTCATAGAATGGAGGTGGGTGAAGGTAGAATTGAAGTGTGTGAACTCGTAGAATGGAGGTGTGTGAAGTCAAAATGGAGGTGTGTGAAGTCATAGAATGGTGGTTTTTGATTTCAAAGAATGGAGGTGTGTGAAGTCATAGAATGGAGGTGTGTGAACTCAGATTGGAGGTGTGTGAAATCACAGAAGGGATGTTTGTCAACTCAGAAACTAGGTGTGTGAAGTCATAGAATGGAGGTGTGTGAAGTCACAGAATGAAGGTGTGTGAAGTCATAGAAGGAGGTGTCTGAAGTCACAGAATGGAGGTGTGTGAAGACACAGAATGGAGGTGTGTGAACTCAGAGAGGAGGTGTGTGAAGTCACAGAATGGAGGTGTGTGAAGTCATAGAATGGAAGTGTGTGAAGTCATAGAATGGAAGTGTGTGAAGTCAGAATGGAGGCGTGTGAAGTCACAGAATGGAGGTGTGTGAACACAGAATGGAGGTGTGTGAAGTCACAAAATGGAGGTTTGTGAAGTCATAGAATGGAGGTGTATGAAGTCATAGAATGGATGTTGCTGAAGTAAGAAAAAAGGTGTGTGAAGTCATAGAATGGAGGTGTCTGAAGTCATAGAATGGATGTTGCTGAAGTAAGAATGAAGGTGTGTGAACTCATAGAATGGAGGTGTATGAACTCATAGAATGGAGGTGTGTGTGTATTCATGGAATGGAGGTGTGTTAAGTCAAAGAATGGAGGTGTGTGATCTCAAACAATGGAAGTGTGTGAAGTCATAGAATGGAGGTGTGTGAAGTCTTAGAATGGAGGTGTATGAAGTCATAGAATGGAGGTGTGCGAAGTCACAGAAGGGAGGTGTGTGAAGTCACAGAATGGAGGTCTGTAAAGTCACAGAGTGGAAGTGTGTGAAGGCACAGAATGGAGGGGTGTGAAGTCAAAGAATGGAGGAATGTGAAGTCACAGAATGGAGATGTGTGAATTGAGAATACAGGTGTGAGAAGTCATAGAATGGAGGTGTGTGAAGTCAGAATGGAGTTGTGTGAACTCATAGAATGGAGGTGTGTGAAGGCACAATGGAGATGTGTGAAGTCATAGAATGGTGGTTTTTGAAGTCATAGAATGGAGATGTGTGAAGTCATAGAATGGAGGTGTGTGAAGTTAGATTAGAGGTATGTGAAGTCACAAAATGGAGGTGTGTCAACTCAGAAATGAGGTATGTGAAGGCATAGAATGGAGGTGTGTGAAGTCACAGAATGGAAGTGGGTGAACTCAAAATGGAGGTGTGTGAAGTCACAGAATGGCGGTGTGTGAATTCATAGAAGGGAGGTGTGTGAAGTCATAGAATGGAGGTGTGTGAAGTCACAGAATGGAAGTGTGTGAAGTCAAAATGGAGGTGTGTGAAGTCAGAGAATGGAGGTGAGTGAAGTCAATGAATGGACTTGTGTGAAGCCAAAATTGTGGTGTGTGAAGTCAAAGAATGGATGTGTGTGAAGTCACAGAATGGAGGTGTGTGAAGTCAAAATGGAGGTGTGTGAAGTCAAAGAATGGATGTGTGTGAAGTCATAGAATGGAGGTGTATGAAGTCATGGAATGGAGGTTTGTGAATCAAACATTGGAAGTGTGTGAAGTTACAAAATGGAGGTGTGTGAAGTCATAGAATGGAGGTGTGTGAAGTCAGAGAATGTAGGTGTGTGAAGTCAGGATGCAGGTGTGTGAAGTCATAGAATGGAGGTGTGTGAAGTCATAGAATGGAGGTGTGTGAAGTCATAGATTGGAGGTGTGTGAAGTCACAGAGGGAGGTGTGTGAAGTCACAGAATGGAGTTCTGTGAAGTCACAGTGGAGGTGTGTGAAGTCATAGAATGGAGGTGTGTGAAGTCATAGAAGGGAGGTGTTTGAAGTCACAGCATGGAGGTGTGTGAAGTCAGAATGGAGATGTGTGAAGACATAGAATGGAGGTGTGTGAAGTCACAATGCAGTTGTGTGAACTCATAGAATGGAGGTGGGTGTAGTCAAAATGCAGGTGTGTGAAGTCATAGAATGGAGTTGTGTGAACTCAGAAAGGAGGTGTGTGAAGTCACAGTATAGAGGTATGTGAAGTCATACTATGGAGGTGTGTGAAGTCACAGAATGGAGCTGTGTGAATTCATAGAATGGAGGTGTGTGAAGTCATAGAATGGAGGTGTGTGAAGTCACAGAATGGAGGTGTGTGAAGTAACAGAATGGAGGTGTGTGAAGTCACATTATGGAAGTGGGTGAACTCACAATGGAGGTGTGTGAAGTGACAGAAGGGAGGTGTGTGAAGTCAGCAGGGAGGTGTGTGAAGTCACAGAATGGAGATGTGTGAACTCAGAATGGAGGTGTGGGAAGTCACAGATGGAGATTTGTGAAGTCATAGAATGGAGGTGTGTGAGGTCATAGAATGGGTGATTCTGAAGTAAGAATGAAGGTGTGTGAAGTCATAGAATGGAGGTGTGTGAAGTCATAGAATGGAGGTGTGTGAAGTCAGAGAATGGAGGTGTGTGAAGTCAGAATGGAGGTGTGAAATCATAGAATAGAGGTGGGTGAAGTCATAGAAAGGAGTTGTGGGAAGTCATAGAATAGAGGAGTGTGAAGTCATAGAATGGAGGTGAGTGAAGTCACAGATTCGAGGTCTGTGAAGTCATAGAATGGAGCTGTGTGATGCCAGAATTGAGGAGTGTGAAGTCCTAGAATGGACGTGTGTGAACTCATAGAATGGAGGTGTGTGACGTCACAATGGAAGTGTGTGAAGTCACAGAATGGAGGTGTGTGAAGTCATATATTGGAGGTGTGTGAAGTCAGAATGGAGGTGTGTGAAGTCACAGAATGGAGGTGTGTGAACTCAGAATGGAGGTGTTTGAAGTCATAGATGGAGGTGTGTGAAGTCACAGTATGGAGGTGTGTGAAATCATAGAATGGAATTTTGTGAATTCACAGAATGGAGCTGTGTGAAGTCAGAATGGAGGAGTGTGAAGTCATAGAATGGAGGTGTGTGAAGTCAGAATGGAGGTGTGTGAACTCACAGATTTTACGTGTGTGAAGTCACAATGGAGGTGTGTGAAGACATAGAATGGAGGTGTGTGAAGTCACAGAATGGAGGTGTGTGAAGTCATAGAATGGAGGTGTGTTAAGTCATAGAATGGAGGTGTGTGAAGTCACAGAATGGATGTTTCTGAAGTAAGAATGAAGGTGTGTGAAGTCATAGAATGGAGGTGTGTGAAGTCAAAATGGTGGTGTGTGAACTCATAGAATGGAGGTGTGTGAAGTCACAGAATGGAGGTGTGTGAAGTCAGAATGGATGTGTGAAGTCATAGAATTGTGGTGGGTGAAGTCATGGAAAGGAGGTGTGGGAAGTCATAGCATGGAGAAGTGTGAAGTCATAGAGTGGAGGTGAGTGAAGTCACATATTCAAAGTCTGTGAAGTCATAGAATGAAGGTTTGTGAAGTCAGAAGGGATGTGTGTGAACTCATAGAATGGAGGTGTGTGAAGTTACAATGGAGGTGTGTGAAGTCATAGAATGGAGGTATTTGAAGTCAGAATGGAGGTTTGTGAACTCATAGAATGGAGGTTTGTGAAGTCAGAATGGAGGTGTGTGAAGTCACAGAATGGAGGTGTGTGAAGTCACAGAATGGAGGTGTGTGAAGTCAGGGAATGGTGGTGTGTGAAGTCACAGAATGGAGGTGTGTGAAGTCACAGAATGGAGGTGTGTGAAGTCACAGAATGGAGGTGTGTGAACTCAGAATGGAGATGTGAGAAATCACAGAATGGAGGTGTGTGAAGTCATAGAATGGAGGTGTGTGAAGTCAGAGAATGGAGGTGTGTGAAGTCAGAATGCAGGTGTGTGAAGTCATAGAATGGAGGTGTGTGAAGTCATAGAAGGGAGGTGTGTGAAGTCATAGATTGGAAGGGTGTGAAGTCATAGATTGGAGGTGTGTGAAGTCACAGAGGGAGGTGTGTGAAGTCACATAATGGAGATCTGTGAAGTCACAGTGGAGGTGTGTGAAGTCATAGAATGGAGGTGTGTGAAGTCAAAGAATGGAGGTGTGTGAAGTCATAGAATGGAGGTGTGGGAAGTCACAGCATGGAGGTGTGTGAAGTCACAGAATGGAGGTGTGTGATGTCAAAATGGAGGTGTGTGAAGTCACAGAATGGAGGTGTGTGAGTCACAGAATGGAGGTGTTTGAAGTCAAAATTGTGGTGTGTGAATTCACAAATGGAGGTGTGTGAAGTCAGAATGGAGCTGAGTGAAGTCATAGAATCGAGGTGGGTGAAGGCAGAATGGAAGTGTGTGAACTCTTAAAATGGAGGTGTGTGAAGTCAAAATGGAGGTGTGTGAAGTCATAGAATGGTGGTTTTTAATGTCAAAGAATGGAGGTGTGTGAAGTCATAGAATGGAGGTGTGTGAACTCAGATTGGAGGTGTGTGAAATCACAGAAGGGAGGTGTGTCAACTCAGAAACTAGGTGTGTGAAGTCAGAGAATGGAGGTGTGTGAAGTCACAGAATGAAGGTGTGGGAAGTCATAGAAGGAGGTGTCTGAAGTAACAGAATGGAGGTGTGTGAAGACACAGAATGGAGGTGTGTGAACTCAGAGAGGAGGTGTGTGAAGTCACAGAATGCAGTTGTGTGAAGTCATAGAATGGAAGTGTGTGAAGTCATAGAATGGAGGTGTGTGAAGTCAGAATTGAGGTGTGTGAAGTCACAGAATGGAGGTGTGTGAACCCAGAATGGAGGTGTGTGAAGTCACAGAATGGAGGTTTGTGAAGTCATAGAATGGAGGTGTATGAAGTCATAGAATGGATGTTGCTAAAGTAAGAATGAAGGTGTGTGAAGTCATAGAATGGAGGTGTCTGAAGTCATAGAATGGATGTTGCTGAAGTAAGAAAGAAGGTGTGTGAACTCATTGAATGGAGGTGTATGAACTCATAGAATGGAGGTGTGTGAAATCATGGAACGGAGGTGTGTGAAGTCAAAGAATGGAGGTGTATGATGTCAAGCAATGGAAGTGTGTAGTCATAGAATGGAGGTGTTTGAAGTCTTAGAATGGAGGTGTGTGAAGTCATAGAATGGAGGTGTGTGAAGTCACAGAAGGGAGTTGTGTGAAGTTACAGAATGGAGGTCTGTAAAGTCACAGAGTGGAGGTGTGTGAAGGCAAAGAATGGAGGGGTGTGAAGTCAAAGAATGGAGGAATGTGAAGTCACAGAATGGAGATGTATGAAGTGAGAATACAGGTGTGCGAAGTCATATAATGGAGGTGTGTGAAGTCAGAATGGAGCTGTGTGAACTCATAGAATGGAGGTGTCGAAGTCACAATGGAGATGTGTGAAGTCATAGAATGGTGGTTTTTGAAGTCACAGAATGGAGGTGTGTGAAGTCATAGAATGGAGGTGTGTGAAGTCAAAATGGAGGTGTGTGAAGTCAGAGAATGGAGGTGTGTCAACTCAGAAATGAGGTATGTGAAGTCATAGAATGGAGGTGTGTGAAGTCACAGAATGGAAGTGGGTGAACTCAAAATGGAGGTGTGTGAAGTCACAGAATGGCGGTGTGTGAATTCATAGAAGGGAGGTGTGTGAAGTCATAGAATGGAGGTGTGTGAAGTCACAGAATGGAAGTGTGTGAAGTCAAAATGGAGGTGTGTGAAGTCAGAGAATGGAGGTGTGTGAAGTCAATGAATAGACTTGTGTGAAGTCAAAATTGTGGTGTGTGAAGTCAAAGAATGGATGTGTGTGAAGTCACAGAATGGAGGTGTGTGAAGTCAAAATGGAGGTGTGTGAAGTCAAAGAATGGATGTGTGTGAAGTCATAGAATGGAGGTGTGTGAAGTCAGAGAATGGAGGTGTGTGAAGTCAGAATGCAGGTGTGTGAAGTCATAGAATGGAGCTGTGTGAAGTCATAGAACGGAGGTGTGTGAAGTCATAGATTGGAGGTGTGTGAAGTCACAGCGGGAGGTTTGTGAAGTAACAGAATGGAGTTCTGTGAAGTCACAGTGGAGGTGTGTGAAGTCATAGAATGGAGGTGTGTGAAGTCAAAGAATGGAGGTGTGTGAAGTCATAGAATGGAGGTGTGTGAAGTCACAGCATGGAGGTGTGTGAAGTCAGAATGGAGATGTGTGAAGTCATAGAATGGAGGTGTGTGAAGTCAGAATTGAGCTGTGTGAACTCATAGAATGGAGGTGTGTGAAGTCACAATGGAGATGTGTGAAGTCATAGAATTGTGGTTTTTGAAGTCACAGAATGGAGGTGTGTGAAGTCATAGAATGGAGGTGTGTGAAGTTAGATTAGAGGTATGTGAATTCACAAAATGGAGGTGTGTCAACTCAGAAATGAGGTATGTGAAGTCATAGAATGGAGGTGTGTGAAGTCACAGAATGGAAGTGGGTGAACACAAAATGGAGGTGTGTGAAGTCACAGAAGGGCGGTGTGTGAATTCATAGAAGGGAGGTGTGTGAAGTCATAGAATGGAGGTGTGTGAAGTCATAGAATGGAGGTGTATGAACTCAGATTGGAGGTGTGTGAAATCACAGAAGGGAGGTGTGTCAACTCAGAAACTAGGTGTGTGAAGTCAGAGAATGGAGGTGTGTGAAGTCACAGAATGAAGGTGTGGGAAGTCATAGAAGGAGGTGTCTGAAGTAACAGAATGGAGGTGTGTGAAGACACAGAATGGAGGTGTGTGAAGTCACAGAATGGCGGTGTGTGAATTCATAGAAGGGAGGTGTGTGAAGTCATAGAATGGAGGTGTGTGAAGTCACAGAATGGAAGTGTGTGAAGTCAGAATGGAGGTGTGTGAAGTCAGAGAATGGAGATGTGTGAAGTCAATGAATGGACTTGTGTGAAGTAAATTGTGGTATGTGAAGTCAAAGAATGGATGTGTGTGAAGTCACAGAATGGAGGTGTGTGAAGTCAAAATGGAGGTGTGTGAAGTCAAAGAATGGATGTGTGTGAAGTCATAGAATGGAGGTGTATGAAGTCATGGAATGAAGGTTTGTGAAGTCAAACATTGGAAGTGTGTGAAGTTACAGTGTGGAGGTGTGTGAAGTCATAGAATGGAGGTGTGTGAAGTCAGAGAATGGAGGTGTGTGAGTCAGAATGCAGGTGTGTGAAGTCATAGAATGGAGGTGTGTGAAGTCATAGAATGGAGGTGTGTGAAGTCATAGATTGGAAGGGTGTGAAGTCATAGATTGGAGGTGTGTGAAGTCACAGAGGGAGGTGTGTGAAGTCACAGAATGGAGATCTGTGAAGTCACAGTGGAGGTGTGTGAAGTCATAGAATGGAGGTGTGTGTAGTCAAAGAATGGAGGTGTGTGAAGTCATAGAATGGAGGTGTGTGAAGTCACAGCATGGAGGTGTGTGAAGTCAGAATGGAGATGTGTGAAGTCACAGAATGGAGGTGTGTGAAGTCACAGAATGGAGGTGTGTGAAGTCAAAATGGAGGTGTGTGAAGTCACAGAATGGAGGTGTGTGAAGTCACAGAATGGAGGTGTTTGAAGTCAAAATTGTGGTGTGTGAATTCACAAATGGAGGTGTGTGAAGTCAGAATGGAGCTGAGTGAAGTCATAGAATGGAGGTGGGTGAAGGCAGAATGGAAGTGTGTGAACTCGTAGAATGGAGGTGTGTGAAGTCAAAATGGAGGTGTGTGAAGTCATAGAATGGTGGTTTTTGATGTCAAAGAATGGAGGTGTGTGAAGTAATAGAATGGAGTTGTGTGAACTCAGATTGGACGTGTGTGAAATCACAGAAGGGAGGTGTGTCAACTCAGAAACTAGGTGTGTGAAGTCATAGAATGGAGGTGTGTGAAGTCACAGAATGAAGGTGTGTGAAGTCATAGAAGGAGGTGTCTGAAGTCACAGAATGGAGGTGTTTGAAGACACAGAATGGAGGCGTTTGAACTCAGAGAGGAGGTGTGTGAAGTCACAGAATGGAGTTGTGTGAAGTCATAGAATGGAAGTGTGTGAATTCATAGAATGGAGGTGTGTGAAGTCAGAATGGAGGTGTGTGAAGTCACAGAATGGAGGTGTCTGAAGTCAAAGAATGGATGTTGCTGAAGTAAGAATGAAGGTGTGTGAACTCATAGAATGGAGGTGTATGAACTCATAGAATGGAGGTGTGTGAATTCATGGAACGGAGGTTTGTGAAGTCAAAGAATGGAGGTGTATGATGTCAAACAATGGAAGTGTGTGAAGTCATAGAATGGAGGTGTGTGAAGTCTTAGAATGGAGGTGTTTTAAGTCATAGAATGGAGGTATGTGAAGTCACAGAAGGGAGGTGTGTGAAGTCACAGAATGGAGGTCTGTAAAGTCACAGAGTGGAGGTGTGTGAAAGCACAGAATGGAGGGGTGTGAAGTCAAAGAATGGAGGAATGTGAAGTCACAGAATGGAGATGTGTGAAGTGAGAATACAGGTGTGCGAAGTCATAGAATGGAGGTGTGTGAAGTCAGAATGGAGCTGTGTGAACTCATACAATGGAGGTGTCGAAGTCACAATGGAGATGTGTGAAGTCATAGAATGGTGGTTTTTGAAGTCACAGAATGGTGGTGTGTGAAGTCATAGAATGGAGGTGTGTGAAGTTAGATTAGAGGTATGTGAAGTCACAAAATGGAGGTGTGTCAACTCAGAAATGAGGTATGTGAAGTCATAGAATGGAGGTGTGTGAAGTCACAGAATGGAAGTGGGTGAACTCAAAATGGAGGTGTGTGAAGTCACAGAATGGCGGTGTGTGAATTCATAGAAGGGAGGTGTGTGAAGTCATAGAATGGAGGTGTGTGAAGTCACAGAATGGAAGTATGTTTAGTCAAAATGGAGGTGTGTGAAGTCAGAGAATGGAGGTGTGTGAAGTCAATGAATGGACTTGTGTGAAGTCAAAATTGTGGTGTGTGTAGTCATAGAATGGAGGTGTGTGAAGTCAAAATGGTGGTGTGTGAACTCATAGAATGGAGGTGTGTGAAGTCAAAGAATGGTGGTGTGTGAAGTCAGAATGGAGGTGTGAAGTCATAGAATGGGGGGGGTGAAATCATGGAAAGGAGGTGTGGGAAGTCATGGAATGGAGAAGTGTGAAGTCATAGAGTGGAGGTGAGTGAAGTCACATATTCAAAGTCTGTGAAGTCATAGAATGGAGGTTTGTCAAGTCAGAATGGAGGTGTGTGAACTCATAGAATGGAGGTGTGTGAAGTAACAATGGAGGTGTGTGAAGTCATAGAATGGAGGTATTTGAAGTCAGAATGGAGGTGTGTGAACTCATAGAATGGAGGTGTGTGAAGTCACAATGTAGGTGTGTGAAGTCACAGAATGGAGGTGTGTGAAGTCACAGAATGGAGGTGTGTAGTCAGGGAATGGAGGTGTGTGAAGTCACAGAATGGAGGTGTGTGAAGTCACGGAATGGAGGTGTGTGAAGTCACAGAATGGAGGTGTGTGAACTCAGAATGGAGATGTGAGAAGTCACAGAATGGAGGTGTGTGAAGTCATAGAATGGAAGTGTGTGAAGTCATAGAATGGAGGTTTGTGAAGTAAGAATGGAGGTGTGTGAAGTCACCGAATGGAGTTGTGTGAACTCAGAATGGAGGTGTGTGAATTCACAGAATGCAGGTTTGTGAAGTCATAGAATGGAGTTGTGTGAGGTCATAGAATGGATGTTTCGGAAGTAAGAATTAGGTGTGTGAAGTCATAGAATGGAGGTGTGTAAAGTCATAGAATGGAGGTGTGTGAAGTCACAGAATGGAGGTATCTGAAGTCAGAATGGAGGTGTGAAGTCATCTAATAGAGGTGGGTGAAGTCATAGAAAGGAGGTGTGGGAAGTCATAGAATGGAGCAGTGTGAAGTCATAGAGTGGAGGTGAGTGAAGTCACAGATTCGAGGTCTGTGAGGTCGTAGAATAGAGGTGTGTGAAGTCAGAATGGAGGTGTGTGAAGTCATAGAATGGAGGTATGTGAACTCATAGATTGGAGGTGTGTGATGTCACAAGGGAAGTGTGTGAAGTCACAGAATGGAGGTGTGTGAAGTCATACATTGGTGTGTGAAGTCAGAATGGATGTGTGTGAAGTCACAGAATGGAGGTGTGAGATCTCAGATTGGAGGTGTGTGAAGTCATAGATGGAGGTGTGTGCAGTCATAGTATGGAGTTGTGTGAAATCATAGAATGGAGATTTGTGAATTCACAGAATGGAGGAGTGTGAAGTCAGAATGGCGGAGTATGAAGTCACAGAATGGAGGTGTGTGAAGTTAGAATGGAGGTGTGTGAACTCATAGAATGGAGGTGTGTGAAGTCATAATGGAGGTGTGTGAAGACATAGAATGGAGGTGTGTGAAGTCATAGAATGGATGTTTGTGAAGTAAGAATGAAGGTGTGTGAAGTCATAGAATGGTAGTGTGTGAAGTCACAGAATGGAGGTGTGTGACGTCATAGAATGGAGCTGTGTGAATTCAGAACGGAGGTGTGTGAAGTGATAGAATGGAGGTGTGTGCAGTCATAGAATGGATGTTTCTGAAGTAGGAATGAAGGTGTGTGAAGTCAAAATGGAGGTATGTGAACTCATAGAATGGAGGTGTGTGAAGTCACAATGGAGGTGTGTGAAGTCATAGAATGGAGGTGTGTGAAGTCACAATGGAGGTGTTTGATGTCACAGAATGGAGGTGTGTGAAGTCACAGAATGGAGGTGTGTAGTCAGGGAATGGAGGTGTGTGAAGTCACAGAGTGGAGGTGTGTGAAGTCACGGAATGGTGGTGTGTGAAGTCACAGAATGGAGGTGTGTGAACTCAGAATGGAGGTATGAGAAGTCACAGAATGGAGATGTGTGAAGTCATAGAATGGAAGTGTGTGAAGTCATAGAATGGAGGTATGTGAAGTAAGAATGGAGGTGTGTGAAGTCACCGAATGGAGTTGTGTGAACACAGAATGGAGGTATGTGAATTCACAGAATGAAGGTTTGTGAAGTCATATAATGGAGTTGTGTGAGGTCATAGAATGGATGTTTCTGAAGTAAGAATGAAGGTGTGTGAAGTCATAGAATGGAGGTGTGTGAAGTCATAGAATGGAGGTGTGTGAAGTATCTGAATGGAGGTATCTGAAGTCAGAATGGAGGTGTGATGTCATCTAATAGAGGTGGGTGAAGTCATAGAAAGGAGGTGTGGGAAGTCATAGAATGGAGCAGTGTGAAGTCATAGAGTGGAGGTGAGTGAAGTCACAGATTCGCGGTCTGTGAAGTCATAGAATAGAGGTGTGTGAAGTCACAATGGAGGTGTGTGAAGTCATAGAATGGAGGTATGTGAACTCATAGAATGGAGGTGTGTGATGTCACAATGGAAGTGTGTGAAGTCACAGAATGGAGGTGTGTGAAGTCATACATTGGTGTGTGAAGTCAGAATGGAGGTGTGTGAAGTCACAGAATGGAGGTGTGTTAACTCAGATTGGAGGTGTGTGAAGTCATAGATGGAGGTGTGTGCAGTCATAGTATGGAGTTGTGTGAAATCATAGAATGGAGTTTTGTGAATTCACAGAATGGAGGAGTGTGAAGTCAGAATGGCGGAGTGTGAAGTCACAGAATGGAGGTGTGTGAAGTTAGAATGGAGGTGTGTGAACTCATAGAATGGAGGTGTGTGAAGTCATAATGGAGGTGTGTGAAGACATAGAATGGAGGTGTGTGAAGTCACAGAATGGAGGTGTGTGAAGTCGTAGAATGGATGTGTGTGAAGTCATAGAATGGATGTTTGTGAAGTAAGAATGAAGGTGTGTGAAGTCATAGAATGGAAGTGTGTGAAGTCACAGAATGGAGGTTTGTGACGTCATAGAATGGAGCTGTGTGAATTCAGAATGGAGGTGTGTGAAGTGATAGAATGGAGGTGTGTGCAGTCATAGAATGGATGTTTCTGAAGTAGGAATGAAGGTGTGAAGTCATAGAATGGATGTGTGTGAAGTGAAAATGGAGTTTTGTGAACTCAAAGAATGGAGGTGTGTGAAGTCATGGAATGGAGGTGTGTGAAGTCCAAGAATGGAGGTGTGTGAAGTCAAACAATGGTGGTGTGTGAAGTCACAGAATAGAGGTGTGTGAAGTCACAGAATGGAGGTGTTTGAAGTCAAAATTTTGGTGTGTGAATTCACAAATGGAGGTTTGTGAAGTCAGAATGGAGCTGAGTCAAGTCATAGAATGGAGGTGGGTGAAGGCAGAATGGAAGTGTGTGAACTCGTAGAATGGAGGTGTGTGAAGTCAAAATGGAGGTGTGTGAAGTCATAGAATGGTGGTTTTTGATGTCAAAGAATGGAGGTGTGTGAAGTCATAGAATGGAGGTGTGTGAACTCAGATTGGAGGTGTGTGAAATCACAGAAGGGAGGTGTGTCAACTCAGAAACTAGGTGTGTGAAGTCATAGAATGGAGGTGTGTGAAGTCACAGAATGAATGTGTGTAAAGTCATAGAAGGAGGTGTTTGAAGTCACAGAATAGAGGTGTGTGAAGACAAGAATGGAGGTGTGTGAACTCAGAGAGGAGGTGTGTGAAGTCACAGAATGGAGGTGTGTGACGTCACAGAATGGAGGTTTGTGAAGTCATAGAATGGAGTTGTATGAAGTCATAGAATGGATGTTGCTGAAGTAAGAATGAAGGTGTGTGAAGTCATAGAATGGAGGTGTCTGAAGTCATAGAATGGATGTTGCTGAAGTAAGAATGAAGGTGTGTGAACTCATAGAATGGAGGTGTATGAACTCATAGAATGGAGGTGTGTGAATTCATGGAACGGAGTTGTGTGAAGTCACAGAATGGAGGTCTGTAAAGTCACAGAGTGGAGGTGTGTGAAGGCACAGAATGGAGGGGTATGAAGTCAAAGAATGGAGGAATGTGAAGTCACAGAATGGAGATGTGTGAAGTGAGAATACAGGTGTGCGAAGTCATAGAATGGAGGTGTGTGAAGTCAGAAAGGAGCTGTGTGAACTCATAGAATGGAGGTGTGTGAAGTCACAATGGAGATGTGTGAAGTCATAGAATGGTGGTTTTTGAAGTCACAGAATGGAGGTGTGTGAAGTCATAGAATGGAGGTGCGTGAAGTTAGATTAGAGGTATGTGAAGTCACAAAATGGAGGTGTGTCAACTCAGAAATGAGGTATGTGAAGTCATAGAATGGAGGTGTGTGAAGTCACAGAATGGAAGTTGGTGAACTCAAAATGGAGGTGTGTGAAGTCACAGAATGGCGGTGTGTGAATTCATAGAAGGGAGGAGTGTGAAGTCAAAGAATGGAGGTGTGTGAAGTCACAGAATGGAAGTGTGTGAAGTCAAAATGGAGGTGTGTGAAGTCAGAGAATGGAGGTGTGTGAAGTCAATGAATGGACTTGTGTGAAGTCAAAATTGTGGTGTGTGAAGTCAAAGAATGGATGTGTGTGAAGTCACAGAATGGAGGTGTGTGAAGTCAAAATGCAGGTGTGTGAAGTCAAAGAATGGATGTGTGTGAAGTCATAGAATGGAGGTGTATGAAGTCATGGAATGGAGGTTTGTGAAGTCAGACATTGGAAGTGTGTGAAGTTACAGAATGGAGGTGTGTGAAGTCATAGAATGGAGGTGTGTGAAGTCAGAGAATGGAGGTGGGTGAAGTCAGAATGCAGGTGTGTGAATTCATAGAAGGGAGGAGTGTGAAGTCATAGAATGGAGGTGTGTGAAGTCACAGAATGGAAGTGTGTGAAGTCAAAATGGAGGTGTGTGAAGTCAGAGAATGGAGGTGTGTGAAGTCAATGAATGGACTTGTGTGAAGTCAAAATTGTGGTGTGTGAAGTCAAAGAATGGATGTGTGTGAAGTCACAGAATGGAGGTGTGTGAAGTCAAAATGGAGGTGTGTGAAGTCAAAGAATGGATGTGTGTGAAGTCATAGAATGGAGGTGTATGAAGTCATGGAATGGAGGTTTGTGAAGTCAAACATTGGAAGTGTGTGAAGTTACAGAATGGAGGTGTGTGAAGTCATAGAATGGAGGTGTGTGAAGTCAGAGAATGGAGGTGTGTGAAGTCAGAATGCAGGTGTGTGAACTCATAGAATGGAGGTGTGTGAAGTCATAGAATGGAGGTGTGTGAAGTCATAGATTGGAAGGGTGTGAAGTCATAGATTGGAGGTGTGTGAAGTCACAGAGGGAGGTGTGTGAAGTCAAAGAATGGAGGTGTGTGAAGTCATAGAATGGAGGTGTGTGAAGTCACAGCATGGAGGTGTGTGAAGTCAGAATGGAGAAGTGTGAAGTCACAGAATGGAGGTGTGTGAAGTCACAGAATGGAGGTGTGTGAAGTCAAAATGGAGGTGTGTGAAGTCACAGAATGGAGGTGTCTGAAGTCACAGAATGGAGGTGTTTGAAGTCAAAATTGTGGTGTGTGAATTCACAAATGGAGGTGTGTGAAGTCAGAATGGACCTGAGTGAAGTCATAGAATGGAGGTGGGTGAAGGCAGAATGGAAGTGTGTGAACTCGTAGAATGGAGGTGTGTGAAGTCAAAATGGAGGTGTGTGAAGTCATAGAATGGTGGTATTTGTTGTCAAAGAATGGAGGTGTGTGAAGTCATAGAATGGAGGTGTGTGAACTGAGATTGGAGGTGTGTGAAATCACAAGAAGGGAGGTGTGTCAACTCAGAAACTAGGTGTGTGAAGTCATAGAATGGAGGTGTGTGAAGTCACAGAATGAAGGTGTGTGAAGTCATAGAAGGAGGTGTCTGAAGTCACAGAATGGAGGTGTGTGAAGACACAGAATGGAGGTGTGTGAACTCAGAGAGGAGGTGTGTGAAGTCACAGAATGGAGGTGTGTGAAATCATAGAATGGAAGTGTGTGAAGTCATAGAATGGAGGTGTGTGAAGTCAGAATGGAGGTGTGTGAAGTCACAGAATGGAGGTGTGTGAACCCAGAATGGAGATGTGTGAAGTCACAGAATGGAGGTGTGTGAACCGAGAATGGAGGTGTGTGAAGTCACAGAATGGAGGTTTGTGAAGTCATAGAATGGAGGTGTATGAAGTCATAGAATGGATGTTGCTGAAGTAAGAATGAAGGTGTGTGAAGTCATAGAATGGAGGTGTCTGAAGTCATAGAATGGATGTTGCTGAAGTAAGAATGAAGGTGTGTGAACTCATAGAATGGAGGTGTATGAACTCATAGAATGGAGGTGTGTGAATTCATGGAACGGAGGTGTGTAAAGTCAAAGAATAGAGGTGTGTGATGTCAAACAATGGAAGTGTGTGAAGTCATAGAAAGGAGGTGTGTGAAGTCTTAGAATGGAGGTGTGTGAAGTCATAGAATGGAGGAGTGTGAAGTCACAGAAGGGAGGTGTGTGAAGTCACAGAATGGAGGTCTGTAAAGTCACAGAGTGGAGGTGTGTGAAGGCAAAGAATGGAGGGGTGTGAAGTCAAAGAATGGAGGAATGTGAAGTCACAGAATGGAGATGTGTGAAGTGAGAATACAGGTGTGCGAAGTCATAGAATGGAGGTGTGTGAAGTCAGAATGGAGCTGTGTGAACTCATAGAATGGAGGTGTCGAAGTCACAATGGAGATGTGTGAAGTCATAGAATGGTGGTTTTTGAAGTCACAGAATGGAGGTGTGTGAAGTCATAGAATGGAGTTGTGTGAAGTTAGATTAGAGGTATTTGAAGTCACAAAATGGAGTTGTGTCAACTCAGAAATGAGGTATGTGAAGTCGTAGAATGGAGTTGTGTGAAGTCACAGAATGGAAGTGGGTGAACTCAAAATGGAGGTGTGTGAAGTCACAGAATGGCGGTGTGTGAATTCATAGAAGGGAGGTGTGTGAAGTCATAGAATGGAGGTTCGTGAAGTCACAGAATGGAAGTGTGTGAAGTCAAAATGGAGGTGTGTGAAGTCAGAGAATGGAGGTGTGTGAAGTCAATGAATGGACTTGTGTGAATTCAAAATTGTGGTGTATGAAGTCAAAGAATGGATGTGTGTGAAGTCACAGCATGGTGGTGTGTGAAGTCAGAATGGAGATGTGTGAAGTCATAGAATGGAGGTGTGTGAAGTCACAATGCAGGTGTGTGAACTCATAGAATGGAGGTGGGTGAAGTCACAATGCAGGTGTGTGAAATCATAGAATGGAATTGTGTGAACTCAGAAAGGAGGTGTGTGAAGTCACAGAATAGAGGTGTGTGAAGTCATACAATGGAGGTGTGTGAAGTCACAGAATGGAGGTGTGTGAATTCATAGAATGGAGGTGTGTGAAGTCATAGAATGGAGGTGTGTGAAGTCACAGAATGGAGGTGTGTGAAGTCAGAATGGAGGTGTGTGAAGTCACAGAATGGAGGTGTGTGAACCCAGAATGGAGATGTGTGAAGTCACAGAATGGAGGTGTGTGAACCGAGAATGGAGGTGTGTGAAGTCACAGAATGGAGGTTTGTGAATCATAGAATGGAGGTGTATGAAGTCATAGAATGGATGTTGCTGAAGTAAGAATGAAGGTGTGTGAAGTCATAGAATGGAGGTGTCTGAAGTCATAGAATGGATGTTGCTGAAGTAAGAATGAAGGTGTGTGAACTCATAGAATGGAGGTGTATGAACTCATAGAATGGAGGTGTGTGAATTCATGGAACGGAGGTGTGTAAAGTCAAAGAATAGAGGTGTGTGATGTCAAACAATGGAAGTGTGTGAAGTCATAGAATGGAGGTGTGTGAAGTCTTAGAATGGAGGTGTGTGAAGTCATAGAATGGAGGAGTGTGAAGTCACAGAAGGGAGGTGTGTGAAGTCACAGAATGGAGGTCTGTAAAGTCACAGAGTGGAGATGTGTGAAGGCAAAGAATGGAGGGGTGTGAAGTCAAAGAATGGAGGAATGTGAAGTCACAGAATGGAGATGTGTGAAGTGAGAATACAGGTGTGCGAAGTCATAGAATGGAGGTGTGTGAAGTCAGAAAGGAGCTGTGTGAACTCATAGAATGGAGGTGTCGAAGTCACAATGGAGATGTGTGAAGTCATAGAATGGTGGTTTTTGAAGTCACAGAATGGAGGTGTGTGAAGTCATAGAATGGAGGTGTGTGAAGTTAGATTAGAGGTATTTGAAGTCACAAAATGGAGTTGTGTCAACTCAGAAATGAGGTATGTGAAGTCGTAGAATGGAGTTGTGTGAAGTCACAGAATGGAAGTTGGTGAACTCAAAATGGAGGTGTGTGAAGTCACAGAATGGCGGTGTGTGAATTCATAGAAGGGAGGTGTGTGAAGTCATAGAATGGAGGTTCGTGAAGTCACAGAATGGAAGTGTGTGAAGTCAAAATGGAGGTGTGTGAAGTCAGAGAATGGAGGTGTGTGAAGTCAATGAATGGACTTGTGTGAATTCAAAATTGTGGTGTATGAAGTCAAAGAATGGATGTGTGTGAAGTCACAGAATGGAGGTGTGTGAAGTCAAAATGGAGGTTTGTGAAGTCAAAGAATGGATGTGTGTGAAGTCATAGAATGGAGGTGTATGAAGTCATGGAATGGAGGTTTGCGAAGTCAAACATTGGAAGTGTGTGAAGTTACATAATGGAGGTGTGTGAAGTCATAGAATGGAGGTGTGTGAATTCAGAGAATGGAGGTGTGTGAAGTCAGAATGCAGGTGTGTGAAGTCATAGAATGGAGGTGTGTGAAGTCATAGAATGGAGGTGTTTGAAGTCATAGATTGGAAGTGTGTGAAGTCATAGATTGGAGGTGTGTGAAGTCACAGCGGGAGGTGTGTGAAGTCACAGCATGGTGGTGTGTGAAGTCAGAATGGAGATGTGTGAAGTCATAGAATGGAGGTGTGTGAAGTCACAATGCAGGTGTGTGAACTCATAGAATGGAGGTGGGTGAAGTCACAATGCAGGTGTGTGAAATCATAGAATTGAATTGTGTGAACTCAGAAAGGAGGTGTGTGAAGTCACAGAATAGAGGTGTGTGAGGTCATACAATGGAGGTGTGTGAAGTCACAGAATGGAGGTGTGTGAATTCATAGAATGGAGGTGTGTGAAGTCATAGAATGGAGGTGTGTGAAGTCACAGAATGGAGGTGTGTGAAGTAACATAATGGAGGTTTGTGAAGTCACAGAATGGAAGTGGGTGAACTCACAATGGAGGTGTGTGAAGTCACAGAAGGGAGGTGTGTGAAGTCAGAAGGGAGGTGTGTGAAGTCACAGAATCGAGATGTGTGAACTCAGAATGGAGGTGTGGGAAGTCACAGAATGGAGGTTTGTGAAGTCATAGAATGGAGGTGTGTGAGGTCATATAATGGATGTTTCTGAAGTAAGAATGAAGGTGTGTGAAGTCATAGAATGGAGGTGTGTGAAGTCATAGAATGGAGGTGTGTGAAGTCAGAGAATGGAGGTGTGTGAAGTCAGAATGGAGGTGTGAAGTCATTTAATAGAGGTGGGTGAAGTCATAGAAAGGAGTTGTGGGAAGTCATAGAATAGAGGAGTGTGAAGTCATAGAATGGAGGTGAGTGAAGTCACAGATTCGAGGTCTGTGAAGTCATAGATTGGAGCAGTGTGATGCCAGAATTGAGGAGTGTGAAGTCCTAGAATGTACGTGTGTGAACTCATAGAATGGAGGTGTGTGACGTCACAGAATGGAGGTGTGTGAAGTCATATATTGGAGGTGTGTGAAGTCAGAATGGAGGTGTGTGAAGTCACAGAATGGAGGTGTGTGAACTCAGAATGGAGGTGTTTGAAGTCATAGATGGAGGTGTGTGAAGTCACAGTATGGAGGTGTGTGAAATCATAGAATGGAATTTTGTGAATTCACAGAATGGAGCTGTGTGAAGTCAGAATGGAGGAGTGTGAAGTCATAGAATGGAGGTGTGTGAAGGCAGAATGGAGGTGTGTGAACTCATAGAATGGACGTGTGTGAAGTCACAATGGAGGTGTGTGAAGACATAGAATGGAGGTGTGTGAAGTCAAAGAATGGAGTTGTGTGAAGTCATAGAATGGAGGTGTGTGAAGTCATAGAATGGATGTGTGTGAAGTCATAGAATGGATGTTTCTGAAGTAATAATGAAGGTGTGTGAAGTCATAGAATGGAGGTGTGTGAAGTCAAAATGGTGGTGTGTGAACTCATAGAATGGAGGTGTGTGAAGTCAAAGAATGGAGGTGTGTGAAGTCAGAATGGAGGTGTGAAGTCATAGAATGGGGGTGGGTGAAGTCATGGAAAGGAGGTGTGGGAAGTCATAGAATGGAGAAGTGTGAAGTCATAGAGTGGAGGTGAGTGAAGTCACATATTCAAAGTCTGTGAAGTCATAGAATGGAGGTTTGCGAAGTCAGAATGGAGGTGTGTGAACACATAGAATGGAGGTGTGTGAAGTCACAATGGAGGTGTGTGAAGTCATAGAATGGGGGTGTATGAAGTCACAGAATGGAGGTGTGTGAAGTCCCAGATTGGAGGTGTGTAGTCAGGGAATGGAGGTGTGTGAAGTCACCCAATGGAGGTGCGTGAAGTCACGGAATGGAGGTGTGTGTAGTCACAGAATGGAGGTGTGTGAACTCAGAATGGAGGTGTGAGAAGTCACAGAATGGAGGTGTGTGAAGTCATAGAATGGAAGTGTGTGAAGTCATAGAATGGAGGTTTGTGAAGTAAGAATGGAGGTGTGTGAAGTCACCGAATGGAGTTGTGTGAACACAGAATGGAGATGTGTGAATTCACAGAATGGAGGTTTGTGAAGTCATAGAATGGAGTTGTGTGAGGTCATAGAATGGATGTTTCTGAAGTAAGAATGAAGGTGAGTGAATTCATAGAAAGGAGGTGTGGGA
>JANJXV010001823.1:0-71487 GCA_024803745.1 Megascapheus bottae | reverse complement strand
ATCATGGAATGGAGGTGTGTGAAGTCATACTGGAGGTGTGTGAAGTCACAGAATTGAGGTGTGGGAAGTCACAGAATGGAGGTGTGTGAAGTCATAGAATGGAGGTGTGTGAAGTCAGAACGGAGGTGTGTGAAGTCACAGAATGGGGGTGCATTAAGTCACAGAATGGAGGTTTGTGAACTCAGAATGGAGGTGTGTGAAGTCACAGAATGGAGGTGAGGGAAGTCATAGAATGGAGTTGTGTGAAGTCACAGAATGGAGGTGTGTGAATTAATAGAATGGAGGTGTGAGAAATCATAGAATGGAGGTGTGTGAAGTCGCAGAATGGAGGTGTGTGAAGTCACAGAATGGAGGTGTTTGAAGTCACAGAATGGAGGTGTGTGAAGTCAGAATGGAGCTGTGTGAACTCATAGAATGGAGGTTTGTGAAGTCACAGAATGGAGGTGTGTGAAGTCACAGAATGGAGGTGTGTGAAGTCATAGAATGGAGGTTTGTGAAGTCATAGAATGGAGGTGTGTGAAGTCATAGAATGTATGTTTGTTAAGTAAGAGTGAAGGTGTGTTAAGTCTTAGAATGGAGGTGTGTGAAGGCACAGAATGGAGGTGTGTGAAGTCATAGAATGGAGCTGTGTGAAGTCAGAATGGAGGTGTGTGAAGTCATAGAATGGAGGTGTGTGAAATCATAGAATGGATGTGTGGGAAGCCAGAGAATGGAGCTGTGTGAAGTCAGAATGGAGGTGTGCGAAGTCACAGAATGGAGGTGTGTGAAGTCATTTTATGGAGGTGTGTGAACTCAGAATGGAGGTGTGTGAAGTCACAGAATCTCGGTGTGTGAAGTCATAGAGTGGAGGTCAGGGAAGTCATAGAATGGAGTTGTGTGAAGTCACAGAATGTCGGTGTGTGAATTAATAGAATGGAGGTGTGAGAAATCATAGAATGGAGGTGTGTGAAGTCACAGAATGGAGGTGTGTGAAGTCACAGAATGGAGGTGTTTGAAGTCACAGAATGGAGGTGTGTGAACTCACAATGGAGGTGTGTGAAGTCAAAGAATGGAGGTGTGTGAAGTCAGAATGGAGGTGTGTGAACTCATAGAATGGAGGTTTGTGAAGTCATAGAATGGAGGTGTGTGAAGTCATAGAATGGATGTTTCTGAAGTAGAATGAAGGTGTGTGAAGTCATAGAATGGAGGTGTGTGAAGTCAAAATAGGGGTATGTGAACTCATTAAATGGAGATGTGTGAAGTCATGGAATGGAGGTGTGTGAAGTCCAAGAATATAGGTGTGTGAAGTCAAACAATGGTGGTGTATGAAGTCACAAAATGGAGGTGTGTTAAGTCAAAGAATGGAAGTGTGTGAACTCAAAATAGAGGTGTGTGAAGTGACAGAATGGAGGTGTGTGAAGTCACAGAATGAAGGTGTTTGAACTCAAAATTGTGGTGTGTGAAGGCACAAATAGAGGTATCTGAAGTCGGAATGCAGCTGTGTGAAGTCATAGAATGGAGGTGTGTGAAGTCAGAATGGAGGTGTGTGAAGTCATAGAATGGAGGTGAGTGAAGTCAGAATGGCGGTGTGTGAACTCATAGAATGATGGTGTGTGAAGTCACAATGGAGGTGTGTGAAGTCATAGAATGGAGGTTTTTGAAGTCACAGAATGGAAGTGTGTGAAGTCATAAATGGAGGTGTGTGAAGTCCGATTGGAGGTGTGTAAAGTCATAGAATGGAGGTGTGTCAACTCAGAAAGGAAGTGTGTGAAGTCACAGAATGGAGGTGTGTAAAATTATATAATGGAGGTGTGTGAAGTCACAGAATGGAGGTGTGTGAAGTCAGAATGGAGTTGTGTGAAGTCATAGAATGGAGGTGTGTGAAGTCAGAAGGGAGGTGTGTGAAGTCATAGAATGGAGGTGTGTGAAGTCAGAATGGAGGTGTGTGAACTCATAGAATGGAGGTGTGTGAAGTCACAATGGAGGTGTTTGAAGTCATAGAATGGAGGTGTGTGAAGTCACAGAATGGAGGTGTGTGAAGTCATAGAATGGAGCTGTGTGAAGTCAGATTGGAGGTGTGTGAAGTCACAGAATGGAGGTGTGTGAACTCAGAATGGAGGTGTGTGAAGTCACAGAATGGAGGTGTGTGAAGTCATAGAATGGAGGTGTGTGAAGTCATAGAATGGAGGTGTGTGAAGTCATAATGGACGTGTGTGAAGTCACAGAATTGAGGTGTGTGAAGTCACAGAATGGAGGTGTGTGAAGTCATAGAATGGAGGTGTGTGAAGTCATAGAATGGAGGTGTGTGAAGTCATAGAATGTATGTTTGTTAAGTAAGAATGAAGGTGTGTTAAGTCATAGAATGGAGGTGTGTGAAGGCACAGAATGGAGGTGTGTGAAGTCATAGAATGGAGCTGTGTGAAGTCAGAATGGAGGTGTGTGAAGTCACAGAATGGAGGTGTGTTAAGTCACAGAACGGAGGTGTTTGAACTCAGAATGGAGGTGTGTGAAGTCACAGAATGTTGGTGTGTGAAGTCATAGAATGGAGGTGTGTGAAATCATAGAATGGAGGTGTGGGAAGCCAGAGAATGGAGCTGTGTGAAGTCAGAATGGAGGTGTGCGAAGTCACAGAATGGAGGTGTGTCAAGTCATTTTATGGAGGTGTGTGAACTCAGAATGGAGGTGTGTGAAGTCACAAAATCTAGGTGTGTGAAGTCATAGAATGGAGGTGAGTGAAGTTATAGAATGGAGGTGTGTGAAGTCACAGAATGGAGGTGTGTGAAGTCATAGAATTGAGGTGTGTGAAGTCACAGAATGAAGGTGCGTTAAGTCACAGAATGGAGGTTTGTGAACTCAGAATGGAGGTGTGTGAAGTCACAGAATGGAGGTGTGGGAAGTCATAGAATGGAGTTGTGTGAAGTCACAGAATGGAGGTGTGTGAATTAATAGAATGGAGGTGTGAGAAATCAAAGAATGGAGGTGTGTGAAATCACAGAATGGAGGTGTGTGAAGTCACAGAATGGAGGTGTGTGAACTCACAATGGAGGTGTGTGAAGTCAAAGAATGGAGGTGTGTGAAGTCATAGAATGTAATTGTGTGAAGTCATAGAATGGAGGTGTGTGAAGTCAAACAATAAAGGTGTGTGAAGTCACAGAATGGAGGTCTGTGAAGTCATGGAAAGGAGGTGTGTTAAGTCACAGAATGGAGGTGTATGAACTCAGAGAATGAAGGTGTGTGAACTCACAATGGAGGTGTGTGAAGTCACAGAATGGAGGTGTGTGAAGTCAAACAATAAAGGTATGTGAATTCACAGAATGGAGGACTGTGAAGTCATAGAATGGAGGTGTGTTAAGTCACAGAATGGAGGTGTGTGAACTCAGAGAATGGAGGTGTGTGAACTCAGAATGGAGGTGTGTGAAGTCACAGAACGGAGATTTGTGAAGTCATAGAATGGAGGTGCGTGAAGTCATAGAATGGATGTTTCTGAAGTAAGAATGAAGGTGTGTGAAGTCATAGAATGGAGGTGTGTGAAGTCAAAATGGAGGTGTGCGAACTCATAGAATGGAGGTGTGTGAACTCATAGAATGAAGGTGTGTGAAGTCATGGAATGGAGGTGTGTGAAGTCAAAGAATGGAGGTGTGTGAATTCATCGAATGGGGGTGTGGGAAGTCATGGAATGGAGGTGTGTGAACTCAGAATGGAGGTGTGTGACGTCACAGAATGTAGGTGTGTGAAGTCATAGAATGGAGGTGTGTGAAATCACAGAATGGAGGTTTGTGAAGTCAAAATGTGGTGTGTAGAGTCACAAATGGAGGTGTGTGAACTCATAGAATGGAGGTGTGTGAAGTCAAAGAATGGAGGTGTATGAAGTCATCGAATGGAAGTGTGGGAAGTCATGGAATGGAGGTGTGTAACGTCACAGAATGGAGGTGTGTGAAGTCAGGATGGAGTTGTGTGAAGTCATAGAATGGAGGTGTGTGAAGTCAGAATGGAGGTGTGTGAAGTCATAGAATGGAGGTGTGTGAAGTCATAATGGAGGTGTGTGAACTCATAGAATGGAGGTGTGTGAAGTCACAATGGAGGTGTGTAAAGGCATAGAATGGTGGTGTGTGAAGTCACAGAATGGAGGTTGTGAAGTCATAGAATGGAGCTGTGTGAAGTCAGATTGGAGGTGTGTGAAGTCACAGAATGGAGGTGTCTGAATTCAGAATGGAGGTGTGTGACGTCACAGAATTGAGGTGTGTGAAGTCATAGAATGGAGGTGTGTGAAGTCATAGAATGGAGGTGTGTGAAGTCATAGAATGAAGTTGTGTGAACTCACAATGGAGATGTGTGAAGTCAAAGAATGGAGGTGTGTGAAGTCAAAGAATGGAAGTGTGTGAAGTCATAGAATGGAGGTGTGTGAAGGCACAGAATGTAGGTGTGTGAAATCATAGAATGGAGCTGTGTGAAGTCAGAATGGAGGTGTGTTTAGTCATAGAATGAAGGTGTGTGAACTCATAATGGAGATGTGTGAAGTCAAAGAATGGAGGTGTGTGAAGTCAAAGAATGGATGTGTGTGAAGTCATAGAATGGAGGTGTATGAAGTCATAGAATGGAGGTGTGTGAAGTCATAAAATGGAGGTGTGTGAAGTAAAAGAATTGATGTTTGTGAAGTCAGAATGGAGGTGTGTGAAGTCAGAATGGAGGTTTGTGAAGTCATAGAATGGAGGTGTGTGAAGTCGTAAAATGGATGTGTGTGAAGTCACAGAATTGATGTTTGTGAAGTCAGAATGGAGGTGTGTGAACTCACAATGGAGGTGTGTGAAGTCAAAGAATGGAGGTGTGTGAAGTCACAGAATTGATGTTTCTGAAGTCAGAATGGACGTGTGTGAAGTCATAGAATGGAGGTTTGTGAAGTCACAATGCAGGTGTGTGAACTCATAGAATGGAGGTGTGTGAAGTCACAGAATGGAGGTGTGTGAAGTCATAAAATGGAGGTGTGTGAAGTCATAGAATGGAGGTGTGGGAAGTCATAGAATGGAGGTGTGTGAAGTCATAGAATGGAGGTGTGTGAAGTCATAGAATGGAGGTTTGTGAAGTCATAGAATGGAGGTGGGTGAATTCATACAATGGATGTTCCTGAAGTAAGAATGTATGTGTGTGAAGTCATAGAATGGAGGTGTGTGAAGTCAAAAAATGGAGGTGTGCGAAGTCTCAGAATGGAGGTGTGTGAAGTCACAGAATGGAAGTGTGTGAACTCAAAATGGAGGTGTGTGAAGTCAAAGAAAGGAGATGTGCGAAGTCAAAGAATATAGGTGTGTGAAGTCATAGAATGGAGGTGTGTGAAGACATAGAATGGAGGTGTGTGAAATCATAGAATGAAGGTGTGTGAAGTCTCGGAATGAAGGTGTGTTAAGTCACAGAACAGAGGTGTGTGAACTCAGAATGGAGGTGTGTGAAGTCCCAGAATGGAGGTGTGGGAAGTCATAGAATGGAGTTGTATGAAGTCACAGAATGGAGATGCATGAATTCATAGAATGGAGGTGTGTGAAGTCATAGAATGGAGGTGTGTGAAGTCACAGAATGGAGGTGTGTGAAGTCAAAGAATGGAGGTGTGTGAATCACAGAATAGAGGTGTGTGAACTCAAAATGGAGGTGTGTGAAGTCAAAGAATGGTGGTGTGTGAAGTCATAGAATGGAAGTGCGTGAAGTCATAGAATGGAGGTGTGTGAAGCCAGAATTGAGGTGTGTGAAGTCACAGAATTGAGGTGTGTGAACTCAGAATGGAGGTGTGTGAAGTCACAGAATGGAGTTTTGTGAAATCATAGAACGGAGGTGTGTGAAGTCATAGAACGGATGTTTCTGAAGTAGAATGAAGGTGTGTGAAGTCATAGAATGGAGGTGTGTGAAGTCAAAATGGAGGTGTGCGAACTCATAAAATGGAGATGTTTGAAGTCATGGAATGGAGGTGTGTGAAGCCCAAAAATAGAGGTGTGTGAAGTCAAACAATGTTAATGTGAGTGAAGTCACAGAATGGAGGTGTGTGAATTCAAAGAATGGAAGTGTGTGAACTCAAAATGGAGGTGTGTGAAGTAACAGAATGGAGGTGTGTGAAGTCACATAATATAGGTGTGTGAAGTCATAGAATGGAGGTGTGTGAAGTCACAGAATGGAGGTGTGTGAAGTCACAGAATGGAGGTGTGTGAAGTCAAAATGGAGGTGTGTGAACTCATAGAATGGAAGTTTGTGAACTCCTAGAACGGAGGTGTGTGAAGTCATGTAATGGAGGTGTGTGAAGTCAAAGAATGGAGGTGTGTGAAGTCAAACAATAAAGGTGTGTGAAGTCACAGAATGGAGGTGTGTTAAATCACAGAATGGAGGTGTGTGAAGTCAAAAATGTGGTGTGTAGAGTCACAAATGGAGGTGTGTGAACTCACAGAATGGAGGTGTGTGAAGTCAAAGAATGGAGGTGTGTGAGGTCATGGAATGGAGGTGTGTGAAGTCACAGAATGGAGGTGTGTGAAGTCATAGAATGGAGGTGTATGAAGTCATAGAATGGATGTTTCTGAATAAGAATGAATGTGTGTGAAGTCATAGAGGGAGGGGTATGAAGTCAAAATGGAGGTGTGTGAACTCATTCAATGGAGGTCTGATAACTCATAGAATGGAGGTGTGTGAAGTCATGGAATAAAGGTGTGTGAAGTCAAAGAATGCATTGTGTGAAGTCAAACAATAAAGGTGTGTGAAGTCACAGAATGGAGGTGTGTGAAATCACAGAATGGAGGTGTGTGAAGTCATGGAATTGAGGTGTGTGAAGTCACAGAATGGATGTGTGTGAAGTCATGGAATGGAGGTGTGTGAAGTCACAGAATGGAGGTGTGTGAAGTCAGAATGGAGTTGTGTGAAGTCATAGAATGGAGGTGTGTGAAGTCACAAGGGAGGTGTGTGAAATCATAGAATGGTGGTGTGTGAAGTCATCGAATGGAGGTGTGTGAAGTCATGGAATGGAGGTGTGTGAAGTCATGGAATGGAGGTGTGTGAAGTCACAGAATGGAGGTGTGTGAAGTCAGAATGGAGTTGTGTGAAGTCATAGAATGGAGGTGTGTGAAGTCACAAGGGAGGTGTGTGAAATCATAGAATGGAAGTGTGTGAAGTCACATTATGGAGGTGTGTGAAGTCATAGAATGGAGCTGTGTGAAGTCAGATTGGAGGTGTGTGTAGTCACAGAATGGAGGTGTGTGAACTCAAAATGGAGGTGTGTGAAAGCACAGAATGGAGGTGTGAAGTCATAGAATGGAGGTGTGTGAAGTCATAGAATGGAGGTGTGTGAAGTCATAATGGAGGTGTGTGAAGTCACAGAATTGAGGTGTGTGAAGTCACAGAATGGAGGTGGGTGAAGTCATAGAATGGAGGTGTGTGAAGTCATAGAATGGAGGTGTGTGATCATAGAATGGATGTTTGTGAAGTAAGAATGAAGGTGTGTTAAGTCTAGAATGGAGGTGTGTGAAGGCACAGAATGGAGGTGTGTGAAGTCATAGAATGGAGCTGTGTGAAGTCATAATGGAGGTGTGTGAAGTCATAGAATGGAGGTGTGTGAAATCACAATGGAGGTTTGTGAAGTCAAAGAATGGAGGTGTGTGAAATCATAGAAAGGAATTGTGTGAAGTCATAGAATGGAGGTGTGTGAAGTCAAAATGGAGGTGTGCGAACTCATAAAATGGAGATGCGTGAAGTCATGGAATGGAGGTGTGTGAAGTCCAAAAATGGAGGTGTGTGAAGTCAAACAATGGTGGTGTGTGAAGTCACAGAATGGAGGTGTGTGAAGTCAAAGAATGGAAGTGTGTGAAGTCAAAATTGAGGTGTGTGAAGTCAAAATGGAGGTGTGTGAACTCATAGAATGGAGGTGTGTGATCCCATAGAATGCAGGTGTGTGAAGTCAAAGAATGGAGGTGTGTGAAGTCATCGAATGGAGGTGTGTGAAGTCAGAATGGAGGTGTGTGAAGTCAGAATGGAGTTGTGTGAAGTCATAGAATGGAGGTGTGTGAAGTCAGAATGGAGGTGTGTGAAGTCATAGAATGGAGGTGTGTGAAGTCAGAATGGAGGTGTTTGAACTCATAGAATGGACGTGTGAGAAGTCACAATGGAGGTGTGTGAAGTCATAGAATGGAGGTGTGTGAACACAGAATGGAGGTGTGTGAAGTCACAGAATGGAGGTGTGTCAAGTCATAGAATGGAGGTGTGTGAAGTCAAAATGGAGGTGTACGAACTCATAAAATGGAGATGCGTGAAGTCATAGAATGTAGGTGTGTGAAGTCAGAATGGAGGTGTGTGAACTCATAGAATGGAGCTGTGTGAAGTCACAGTGGAGGTGTGTGAAGTCATAGAATGGAGGTGTGTGAAGTCAAAGAATGGAGGTGTGTGAAGTCATATAATGGAGCTGTGTGAAGTCAGATTGGAGTTGTGTGAAGTCACAGAATGGAGGTGTGTGAACTCAGAATGGAGGTGTGTGAGGTCACAGAATGAAGGTTTGTGAAGTCATAGAATGGAGGTGTGTGAAGTCATAGAATGGATGTGTGTGAAGTCATAATGGAGGTGTGTGAAGTCACAGAATTGAGGTGTGTGGAGTCACAGAATGGAGGTTTGTGAAGTCATAGAATGGAGGTGTGTAAAGTCAAAGAATGGAGGTGTGTGAAGTCATAGAATGGATGTTTGTGAAGTAACAATGAAGGTGTGTTAAGTCATAGAATGGAGGTGTGTGAAGGCACAGAATGGAGGTGTGTGAAGTCATAGAATGGAGGTGTTTGAAGTCAGAATGGAGGTGTGTGAAGTCACAGAATGGAGGTGTGTGAACTCAGAATGGTGGTGTGTGAAGTCACAGAATGGAGGTGTGTGAAGTCACAGAACGGAGGTGTTTGAACTCAGAATGGAGGTGTGTGAAATCACAGAATGGAGGTGTGTGAAGTCATAGAATGGAGGTGTGTGAAGTCACAGAATGGAGGTGTGTGAAGTCAAAGAATGGAGGTGTGTGAAGTCACAGAATGGAGGTGTGTGAACTCAAAATGGCGGTGTGTGAAGTCAAAGAATGGAGGTGTGTGAAGTCATAGAATGGAAGTGTGTGAAGTCATAGAATGGAGGTGTGTGAAGCCAGAATTGAGGTGTGTGAAGTCACAGAATTGAGGTGTGTGAACTCAGAATGGAGGTGTGTGAAGTCACAGAATGGGGGTTTGTGAAATCATAGAACGGAGGTGAGTGAAGTCATAGAACGGATGTTTCTGAAGTAGAATGAAGGTGTGTGAAGTCATAGAATGGAGGTGTGTGAAGTCAAAATGGAGGTGTGCGAACTCATAAAATGGAGATGTGTGAAGTCATGGAATGGAGGTGTGTGAAATCCAAAAATACAGGTGTGTGAAATCAAACAATGTTAATGTGTGTGAAGTCACAGAATGGAGGTGTGTGAATTCAAAGAATGGAAGTGTGTGAACTCAAAATGGAGGTGTGTGAAGTAACAGAATGGAGGTGTGTGAAGTCACATAATGTAGGTGTGTGAAGTCATAGAATGGAGGTGTGTGAAGTCACAGAATGGAGGTGTGTGAAGTCACAGAATGGAGGTGTGTGAAGTCAAAATGGAGGTGTGTGAACTCATAGAATGGAAGTTTGTGAACTCCTAGAACGGAGGTGTGTGAAGTCATGTAATGGAGGTGTGTGAAGTCAAAGAATGGAGGTGTGTGAAGTCAAACAATAAAGGTGTGTGAAGTCACAGAATGGAGGTGTGTGAAATCACAGAATGGAGGTGTGTGAAGTCAAAAATGTGGTGTGTAGAGTCACAAATGGAGGTGTGTGAACTCACAGAATGGAGGTGTGTGAAGTCAAAGAATGGAGGTGTGTGAAGTCATGGAATGGAGGTGTGTGAAGTCACAGAATGGAGGTGTGTGAAGTCATAGAATGGAGGTGTATGAAGTCATAGAATGGATGTTTCTGAATAAGAATGAATGTGTGTGAAGTCATAGAGGGAGGTGTATGAAGTCAAAATGGAGGTGTGTGAACTCATTCAATGGAGGTCTGATAACTCATAGAATGGAGGTGTGTGAAGTCATGGAATAAAGGTGTGTGAAGTCAAAGAATGCATTGTGTGAAGTCAAACAATAAAGGTGTGTGAAGTCACAGAATGGAGGTGTGTGAAATCACAGAATGGAGGTGTGTGAAGTCATGGAATTGAGGTGTGTGAAGTCACAGAATGGAGGTGTGTGAAATCAGAATGGAGTTGTGTGAAGTCATAGAATGGAGGTGTGTGAAGTCACAAGGGAGGTGTGTGAAATCATAGAATGGTGGTGTGTGAAGTCATCGAATGGAGGTGTGTGAAGTCATGGAATGGAGGTGTGTGAAGTCATGGAATGGAGGTGTGTGAAGTCACAGAATGGAGGTGTGTGAAGTCAGAATGGAGTTGTGTGAAGTCATAGAATGGAGGTGTGTGAAGTCACAAGGGAGGTGTGTGAAATCATAGAATGGAAGTGTGTGAAGTCACATTATGGAGGTGTGTGAAGTCATAGAATGGAGCTGTGTGAAGTCAGATTTGAGGTGTGTGAAGTCACAGAATGTAGGTGTGTGAACTCAAAATGGAGGTGGGTGAAAGCACAGAATGGAGGTGTGAAGTCATAGAATGGAGGTGTGTGAAGTCATAGAATGGAGGTGTGTGAAGTCATAATGGAGGTGTGTGAAGTCACAGAATTGAGGTGTGTGAAGTCACAGAATGGAGGTGGGTGAAGTCATAGAATGGAGGTGTGTGAAGTCATAGAATGGAGGTGTGTGATCATAGAATGGATGTTTGTGAAGTAAGAATGAAGGTGTGTTAAGTCTAGAATGGAGGTGTGTGAAGGCACAGAATGGAGGTGTGTGAAGTCATAGAATGGAGCTGTGTGAAGTCATAATGGAGGTGTGTGACGTCATAGAATGGAGGTGTGTGAAATAACAATGGAGGTTTGTGAAGTGAAAGAATGGAGGTGTGTGAAGTCATAGAAAGGAATTGTGTGAAGTCATAGAATGGAGGTGTGTGAAGCCAGAATTGAGGTGTGTGAAGTCACAGAATTGTGGTGTGTGAACTCAGAATGGAGGTGTGTGAAGTCACAGAATGGAGGTTTGTAAAGTCATAGAATGGAGGTGTGTGAAGTCATAGAATGGATGTTTCTGAAGTAGAATGAAGGTGTGTGAAGTCATAGAATGTAGGTGTGTGAAGTCAAAATGGAGGTGTGCGAACTCATAAAATGGAGATGCGTGAAGTCATGGAATGGAGGTGTGTGAAGTCCAAAAATGGAGGTGTGTGAAGTCAAACAATGGTGGTGTGTGAAGTCACAGAATGGAGGTGTGTGAAGTCAAAGAATGGAAGTGTGTGAAGTCAAAATTGAGGTGTGTGAAGTCAAAATGGAGGTGTGTGAACTCATAGAATGGAGGTGTGTGAACTCATAGAATGCAGGTGTGTGAAGTCAAAGAATGGAGGTGTGTGAAGTCATCGAATGGAAGTGTGGGAGTCATGGAATGGAGGTGTGTGAAGTCACAGAATGGAGGTGTGTGAAGTCAGAATGGAGTTGTGTGAAGTCATAGAATGGAGGTGTGTGAAGTCAGAATGGAGGTGTGTGAAGTCATAGAATGGAGGTGTGTGAAGTCAGAATGGAGGTGTGTGAACTCATAGAATGGAGGTGTGAGAAGTCACAATGGAGGTGTGTGAAGTCATAGAATGGAGGTGTGTGAACTCAAAATGGAGGTGTGTGAAGTCACACAATGGAGGTGTGTCAAGTCATAGAATGGAGGTGTGTGAAGTCAAAATGGAGGTGTACGAACTCATAAAATGGAGATGCGTGAAGTCATAGAATGTAGGTGTGTGAAGTCAGAATGGAGGTGTGTGAACTCATAGAATGGAGCTGTGTGAAGTCACAGTGGAGGTGTGTGAAGTCTTAGAATGGAGGTGTGTGAAGTCAAAGAATGGAGGTGTGTGAAGTCATAGAATGGAGCTGTGTGAAGTCAGATTGGAGTTGTGTGAAGTCACAGAATGGAGGTGTGTGAACTCAGAATGGAGGTGTGTGAAGTCACAGAATGAAGGTTTGTGAAGTCATAGAATGGAGGTGTGTGAAGTCATAGAATGGATGTGTGTGAAGTCATAATGGAGGTGTGTGAAGTCACAGAATTGAGGTGTGTGAAGTCACAGAATGGAGGTTTGTGAAGTCATAGAATGGAGGTGTGTGAAGTCATAGAATGGAGGTGTGTGAAGTCATAGAATGGATGTTTGTGAAGTAACAATGAAGGTGTGTTAAGTCATAGAATGGAGGTGTGTGAAGGCACAGAATGGAGGTGTGTGAAGTCATAGAATGGAGGTGTTTGAAGTTAGAATGGAGGTGTGTGAAGTCAAAGAATGGAGGTGTGTGAACTCAGAATGGTGGTGTGTGAAGTCACAGAATGGAGGTGTGTGAAGTCACAGAATGGAGGTGTTTGAACTCAGAATGGAGGTGTGTGAAATCACAGAATGGAGGTGTGTGAAGTCATAGAATGAAGGTGTGTGAAATCATAGAATGGAGGTGTGGGAAGGCATAGAGTGGAGCTGTGTGAAGTCAGATTGGAGGTGTGCGAAGTCACAGAATGGAGGTGTGTGAAGTCATTGAATGGAGCTGGGTGAAGTCAGAATGGAGGTGTGTGAAGTCACAGAATTGAGGTGTGCGAACTCAGAAGGGAGGTGTGTGAAGTCACAGAAACTACATGTGAAGTCATAGAATGGAGGTGTGTGAAGTCATAGAATGGAGGTGTGTGAAGTCATAATGGAGGTGTGTGAAGTCACAGAATTGAGGTGTGTGAAGTCACAGAATGGAGGTGTGTGAAGTCATAGAATGGAGGTGTGTGAAGTCAAAACGGAGGTGTGTGAAGTCACAGAATGGAGGTGCATTAAATCACAGAATGGAGGTTTGTGAACTCAGAATGGAGGTGTGTGAAGTCACAGAGTGGAGGTGAGGGAAGTCATAGAATGGAGTTGTGTGAAGTCACAGAATGGAGGTGTGTGAATTAATAGAATGGAGGTGTGAGAAATCATAGAATGGAGGTGTGTGAAGTCACAGAATGGAGGTGTGTGAAGTCACAATGGAGGTGTGTGAAGTCAAAGAATGGAGGTGTGTGAAGTCATAGAATGGAATTGTGTGAAGTCATAGAATGGAGGTGTGTGAAGTCATAGAATGGAGGTGTGTGAAGTCATAGAATGGATGTTTCTGAAGTAGAATGAAGGTGTGTTAAGTCATAGAATGGAGGTTTGTGAAGTCAAAATGGGGGTATGTGAACTCATAAAATGGAGATGTGTGAAGTCATGGAATGGAGCTGTGTGAAGTCAAAGAATGGAGGTGTGTGAAGTCATAGAAAGGAGGTGTGTGAAGTTATAATGTAGGTGTGTGAAGTCACAGAATTGAGGTGTGTGAAGTCAAACAATGGTGGTGTGTGAAGTCACAGAATGGAGGTGTGATAAGTCAAAGAATGGAAGTGTGTGAAGTCAAAATGGAGGTGTGTGAAGTCACAGAATGAAGGTGTTTGAAGTCAAAATTGTGGTGTGTGAAGTCACAAATGGAGGTGTCTGAAGTCGGAATGCAGCTGTTTGAAGTCATAGAATGGAGGTGTGTGAAGTCAGAATGGAGGTGTGTGAACTCATAGAATGGAGTGTGTGAAGACACAATGAGGCTGTGTGAAGTCATAGAATGTGGGTGTGTGAAGTCAAATTGGAGGTGTGTGAAATCACAGAATGGAGGTGTGTCAACTCGGAAATGAGGTGTGTGAAGTCATAGAATGGAGGTGTGTGAATTCATAGAATGGAAGTGTGTGAACTCATAGAATGGAGGGGTGTGAAGTCAAAGAATTGAGGTTTGTGAAGTCAGAATGGAGGTGTGTTCAGTCAGGATGGAGGTGGGTGAAGTCACAGAATGGAGGTGTGGGAACTCAGAATGGAAGTGTGTGGTCTCAGAACGGAGGTTTGTGAAGTCATAGAATGTAGGTGCGTGAAGTCATAGAATGGATGTTTCTGAAGTGAAAATGAAGGTGTATGAAGTCAAAGAATGGAGGTGTGTGAAGTCAAAATGGAGTTGGGTGAACTCATAGCATGGTGGTGTGTGAACTCATAGAATGGAGGTGTTTGAAGTCATGGAATGGAGGTCTGTGAAGTCAAAAAATTGAGGTGTGTGAAGTCAAAAAATAAAGGTGTGTGAAGTCACAGAATGGAGGTGTGTGAACTCATAGAATGGAGGTGCATGAAGTCAAAGAATGGAGGTGTGTGAAGTCATCGAATGGAGGTGTGTGAAGTCATGGAATGGAGGTGTGTGAAGTCAGATGGAGTTGTGTGAAGTCATAGAATGGAGGTGTGTGAAGTCAGAATGGAGGTGTGTGAAGTCATAGAATGGAGGTGTGTGAAGTCAGAATGGAGGGGTGTGAACTCATAGAGTTGAGGTGTGTGAAGTCACAATGGAGGTATGTGAAGTCATAGAATGGTGGTGTGTGAAGTCACAGAATGGAGGTGTGGAAGTCATAGAATGGAGGTGTGTGAAGTCAGAATGGAGGTGTGTGAAGTCATAGAAAGGAGGTGTGTGAAGTTATAATGTAGGTGTGTGAAGTCACAGAATTGAGGTGTGTGAAGTCACAGAATGGAGGTGTGTGAAATCACAGAATGGAGGTGTGTGAAGTCAAAAAGGTGGTTTGTAGAGTCACAAATGGAGGTGTGTGAACTCATAGAATGGAGGTGTGAAGTCAAAGAATGGAGGTGTGTGAAGGCATCGAATGGAGGTGTGTGAAGTCACAGAATGGAGGTGTGTTAAGTCACAGAACGGAGGTGTTTGAACTCAGAATGGAGGTGTGTGAAATCACAGAATGGAGGAGTGTGAAGTCATAGAATGGAGGTATGTGAAATCATAGAATGGAGATGTGGGAAGGCATAGAGTGGAGCTGTGTGAAGTCAGATTGGAGGTGTGCGAAGTCACAGAATGGAGGTGTGTGAAGTCATTGAATGGAGCTGGGTGAAGTCAGAATGGAGGTGTGTGAAGTCACAGAATTGAGGTGTGTGAACTCAGAACGGAGGTGTGTGAAGTCACAGAATCTAGGTGTGTGAAGTCATAGAATGGAGGTGTGTGAAATCGTAGAATGGAGGTGTGTGAAGTCATACTGGAGGTGTGTGAAGTCACAGAATTGAGGTGTGGGAAGTCACAGAATGGAGGTGTGTGAAGTCATAGAATGGAGGCGTGTGAAGTCAGAACGGAGGTGTGTGAAGTCACAGAATGGAGGTACGTTAAGTCACAGAATGGAGGTTTGTGAACTCAGAATGGGGGTGAGTGAAGTCACAGAATGGAGGTGAGGGAAGTCATAGAATGGAGTTGTGTGAAGTCACAGAATGGAGGTGTGTGAATTAATAGAATGGAGGTGTGAGAAATCACAGAATGGAGGTGTGTGAAGTCACAGAATGGAGGTGTGTGAAGTCACAGAATGGAGGTGTGTGAAGTCACAGAATGGAGGTGTTTGAAGTCACAGAATGGAGGTGTGTGAACTCACAATGGAGGTGTGTGAAGTCAAAGAATGGAGGTGTGTGAAGTCAGAATGGAGGTGTGTGACCTCATAGAATGGAGGTGTGTGAAGTCATAGAATGGAGGTGTCTGAAGTCATAGAATGGATGTTTCTGAAGTAGAATGAAGGTGTGTGAAGTCATAGAATGGAGGTGTGTGAAGTCAAAATGGGGGTATGTGAACTCATAAAATGGAGATGTGTGAAGTCATGGAATGGAGGTGTGTGAAGTCCAACAATATAGGTGTGTGAAGTCAAACAATCGTGGTATGTGAAGTCACAGAATGGCGGTGTGTTAAGTCAAAGAATGGAAGTGTGTGAAGTCAAAATGGAGGTGTGTGAAGTGACAGAATGGAGGTGTGTGAAGTCACAGAATGAAGGTGTTTGAAGTCAAAATTGTGGTGTGTGAAGTCACAAATGGAGGTGTCTGAAGTCGGAATGCATCTGTGTGAAGTCATAGAATGGAGGTGTGTGAAGTCAAAATGGAGGTGTGTGAACTCACAATGGAGGTGTGTGAAGTCCCAGAATGGAGGTGTGTGAAGTCAAACAATAAAGGTGTGTGAAGTCACAGAATGGAGGTCTGTGAAGTCATAGAATGGAGGTGTGTTAAGTCACAGAATGGAGGTGTGTGAAGTCAGATAATGGAGGTGTGTGAACTGAGAATGGAGGTGTGTGAAATCACAGAACGGAGATTTGTGAAGTCATAGAATGGAAGTGCGTGAAGTCATATAATGGATGTTTCTGAAGTAAGAATGAACGTGTGAGAAGTCATATAATGGAGGTTTGTGAAGTCAAAATGGAGGTGTGTGAACTCATAGAATAGAGGTGTGTGAACTCATAGAATGGAGGTGTGTGAAGTCATGGAAAGGAGGTGTGTGAAGTCAAAGAATGGAGTTGTGTGAAGTCAAACAATAAAAGTGTGTGAAGTCACAGAATGGAGGTGTGTGAAATCACAGAATGGAGGTGTGTGAAGTCAAAAAGGTGGTTTGTAGAGTCACAAATGGAGGTGTGTGAACTCATAGAATGGAGGTGTGAAGTCAAAGAATGGAGGTGTGTGAAGGCATCGAATGGAGGTGTGTGAAGTCATGGAATGGAGGTGTGTGAAGTCACAGAATGGAGGTGTGTGAAGTCAGAATGGAGTTGTGTGAAGTCATAGAATGGAGGTGTGTGAAGTCAGAATGGAGGTGTGTGAAGTCATAGAATGGAGGTGTGTGAAGTCAGAATGGAGGTGTGTGAACTCATAGAATGGAGGTGTGTGAAGTCACAATGGAGGTATGTGAAGTCATAGAATGGTGGTGTGTGAAGTCACAGAATGGAGGTGTGGAAGTCATAGAATGGAGGTGTGTGAAGTCAGGATGGAGGTGTGTGAAGTCATAGAATGGAGGTGTGTGAAGTCAGAATGTAGGTGTGTGAAGTCACAGAATTGAGGTGTGTGAAGTCACAGAATGGAGGTGTGTAAAGTCATAGAATGGAGGTGTGTGAACTCATAGAATGGACGTGTGTGACGTCATAGAATGAATGTTTGTCAAGTAAGAATGAGGGTGGGTTAAGTCTTAAAATGGAGATTTGCGAAGGCACAGAATGGAGGTGTGTGAAGTCATAGAATGGAGCTGTGTGAAGTCATAATGGAGGTGTGTGAAGTCATAGAATGGAGGTGTGTGAACTCACAATGGAGATGTGTGAAGTCAAAAAATGGAGGTGTGTGAAGTCAAAGAATGGAAGTGTGTGAAGTCATAGAATGGAGGTGTGTGAAGTCATAGAATGGAGGTGTGTGAAGTCATAGAATGGAGGTGTGTGAACTCACACAATTGATGTTTGTGAAGTCAGAATGGAGGTGTGTGAAGTCAGAATGGAGGTTTGTGAAGTCATAGAATGGAGGTGTGTGAAGTCATAGAATGGAGGTGTGTGAAGTCATAGAATGGAGGTGTGTGAACTCACACAATTGATGTTTGTGAAGTCAGAATGGAGGTGTGTGAAGTCAGAATGGAGGTTTGTGAAGTCATAGAATGGAGGTGTATGAAGTCATAGAATGGAGGTGTGTGAAGTCATAGAATGGAGGTGTGTGAAGTTACAATGCAGGTGTGTGAACTCATAGAATGGAGGTGTCTGAAGTCAGAATGGAATTGTGTGAAGTCATAGAATGGAAGTGTGTGAAGTCAGAAGGAAGGTGTGTGAAGTCATAGAATGACGGTGTGTGAAGTGAGAATGGAGGTGTGTGAACTCATAGAATGGAGCTGTGTGAAGTCACAATAGAGATGTGTGAAGTCATAGAATGGAGGAGTGTGAAGTAACAGAATGGAGGTGTGTGAAGTCATAGAATGGACCTGTGTGAAGTCAGATTGGAGTTGTGTGAAGTCACAGAATGGAGGTGTGTGAACTCAGAATGGAGGTGTGTGAAGTCACAGAATGAAGGTGTGTGAAGTCATAGAATGGAGGTGTGTGAAGTCATAGAATGGATGTGTGTGAAGTCATAATGGAGGTGTGTGAAGTCACAGAATTGAGGTGTGTGAAGTCACAGAATGGAGGTTTGTGAAGTCATAGAATGGAGGTGTGTGAAGTCATAGAATGGAGGTGTGTGAAGTCATAGAATGGATGTTTGTGAAGTAAGAATGAAGGTTGTTAAGGCATAGAATGGAGGTGTGTGAAGGCACAGAATGGAGGTGTGTGAAGTCATAGAATGGAGCTGTTTGAAGTCAAAATGGAGGTGTGTGAAGGCACAGAATGGAGGTGTGTGAACTCAGAATGGTGGTGTGTGAAGTCACAGAATGGAGGTGTGTTAAGTCACAGAACGGAGGTGTTTGAACTCAGAATGGAGGTGTGTGAAATCACAAAATGGAGGTGTGTGAAGTCATAAAATGGAGGTGTGTGAAATCATAGAATGGAGATGTGGGAAGGCATAGAGTGGAGCTGTGTGAAGTCAGATTGGAGGTGTGCGAAGTCACAGAATGGAGGTGTGTGAAGTCATTGAATGGAGCTGGGTGAAGTCAGAATGGAGGTGTGTGAAGTCACAGAATTGAGGTGTGTGAACTCAGAACGGAGGTGTGTGAAGTCACAGAATCTAGGTGTGTGAAGTCATAGAATGGAGGTGTGTGAAATCATGGAATGGAGGTTTGTGAAGTCATACTGGAGGTGTGTGAAGTCACAGAATTGAGGTGTGGGAAGTCACAGAATGGAGGTGTGTGAAGTCATAGAATGGAGGTGTGTGAAGTCAGAACGGAGGTGTGTGAAGTCACAGAATGGGGGTGCGTTAAGTCACAGAATGGAGGTTTGTGAACTCAGAATGGAGGTGTGTGAAGTCACAGAATGGAGGTGAGGGAAGTCATAGAATGGAGTTGTGTGAAGTCACAGAATGGAGGTGTGTGAATTAATAGAATGGAGGTGTGAGAAATCATAGAATGGAGGTGTGTGAAGTCACAGAATGGAGGTGTGTGAAGTCACAGAATGGAGGTGTTTGAAGTCACAGAATGGAGGTGTGTGAAGTCAGAATGGAGGTGTGTGAACTCATAGAATGGAGGTTTGTGAGTCACAGAATGGAGGTGTGTGAAGTCACAGAATGGAGGTGTGTGAAGTCATAGAATGGAGGTGTGTGAATCATAGAATGGAGGTGTGTGAAGTCATAGAATGTATGTTTGTTAAGTAAGAGTGAAGGTGTGTTAAGTCTTAGAATGGAGGTGTGTGAAGGCACAGAATGGAGGTGTGTGAAGTCATAGAATGGAGCTGTGTGAAGTCAGAATGGAGGTGTGTGAAGTCATAGAATGGAGGTGTGTGAAATCATAGAATGGAGGTGTGGCAAGCCAGAGAATGGAGCTGTGTGAAGTCAGAATGGAGGTGTGCGAAGTCACAGAATGGAGGTGTGTGAAGTCATTTTATGGAGGTGTGTGAACTCAGAATGGAGGTGTGTGAAGTCACAGAATCTAGGTGTGTGAAGTCATAGAATGGAGGTGAGGGAAGTCATAGAATGGAGTTGTGTGAAGTCACAGAATGTAGGTGTGTGAATTAATAGAATGGAGGTGTGAGAAATCATAGAATGGAGGTGTGTGAAGTCACAGAATGGAGGTGTGTGAAGTCACAGAATGGAGGTGTTTGAAGTCACAGAATGGAGGTGTGTGAACTCACTATGGAGGTGTGTGAAGTCAAAGAATGGAGGTGTGTGAAGTCAGAATGGAGGTGTGTGAACTCATAGAATGGAGGTTTGTGAAGTCATAGAATGGAGGTGTGTGATGTCATAGAATGGATGTTTCTGAAGTAGAATGAAGGTGTGTGAAGTCATAGAATGGAGGTGTGTCAAATCAAAATGGGGGTATGTGAACTCATTAAATGGAGATGTGTGAAGTCATGGAATGGAGGTGTGTGAATTCCAAGAATATAGGTGTGTGAAGTCAAACAATGGTGGTGTATGAAGTCACAAAATGGAGGTGTGTTAAGTCAAAGAATGGAAGTGTGTGAACTCAAAATAGAGGTGTGTGAAGTGACAGAATGGAGGTGTGTGAAGTCACAGAATGAAGGTGTTTGAAGTCAAAATTGTGGTGTGTGAAGGCACAAATAGAGGTATCTGAAGTCGGAATGCAGCTGTGTGAAGTCATAGAATGGAGGTCTGTGAAGTCAGAATGGAGGTGTGTGAAGTCATAGAATGGAGGTGAGTGAAGTCAGAATGGCGGTGTGTGAACTCATAGAATGATGGTGTGTGAAGTCACAATGGAGGTGTGTGAAGTCATAGAATGGAGGTTTTTGAAGTCACAGAATGGAAGTGTGTGAAGTCATAAATGGAGGTGTGTGAAGTCCGATTGGAGGTGTGTAAAGTCATAGAATGGAGGTGTGTCAACTCAGAAAGGAGGTGTGTGAAGTCACAGAATGGAGGTGTGTGAAGCCATAGATTGAGGTGTGTGAAATCATAGAATGGAGTTGTATTAAGTCACAGAATTGAGGTGTGTGAAGTCAGAATGGAGGTGTGTGAAGTCAGAATGCAGGTGTGTGAAGTCATAGAATGGAGGTGTGTGAATTCACAATGCATTTGTGTGAACTCATAGAATGGAGGTCTGTAAAGTCACAATGTAGGTGTGTGAAATCACAGAATGGAGGTGTGTGAAGTCATAGAATGGAGGTGTGTGAAATCACAGAATGGAGGTGTGTAAAGTCATATAATGGAGGTGTGTGAAGTCACAGAATGGAGGTGTGTGAAGTCAGAATGGAGTTGTGTGAAGTCATAGAATGGAGGTGTGTGAAGTCAGAATGGAGGTGTGTGAAATCATAGAATGGAGGTGTGTGAAGTCAGAATGGAGGTGTGTGAACTCATAGAATGGAGGTGTGTGAAGTCACAATGGAGGTGTGTGAAGTCATAGAATGGAGGTGTGTGAAGTCACAGAATGGAGGAGTGTGAAGTCATAGAATGGAGTTGTGTGACGTCAGATTGGAGGTGTGTGAAGTCACAGAATGGAGGTGTGTGAACTCAGAATGGAGGTGTGTGAAGTCACAGAATGGAGGTGTTTGAAGTCATAGAATGGAGGTGTGTGAAGTCATAGAATGGAGGTGTGTGAAGTCATAATGGAGGTGTGTGAAGTCACAGAATTGAGGTGTGTGAAGTCACAAAATGGAGGTGTGTGAAGTCATAGAATGGAGGTGTGTGAAGTCATAGAATGGAGGTGTGTGAAGTCATAGAATGTAGGTTTGTTAAGTAAGAATGAAGGTGTGTTAAGTCATAGAATGGAGGTGTGTGAAGGCACAGAATGGAGGTGTGTGAAGTCATAGAATGGAGCTGTGTGAAGTCAGAATGGAGGTGTGTGAAGTCACAGAATGGAGGTGTGTTAAGTCACAGAACGGAGGTGTTTGAACTCAGAATGGAGGTGTGTGAAGTCACAGAATGTTGGTGTGTGAGGTCATAGAATGGAGGTGTGTGAAATCATAGAATGGAGGTGTGGGAAGCCAGAGAATGGAGCTGTGTGAAGTCAGAATTGAGGTGTGCGAAGTCACAGAATGGAGGTGTGTCAAGTCATTTTATGGAGGTGTGTGAACTCAGAATGGAGGTGTGTGAAGTCACAAAATCTAGGTGTGTGAAGTCATAGAATGGAGGTGAGTGAAGTTATAGAATGGAGGTGTGTGAAGTCACAGAATGGAGGTGTGTGAAGTCATAGAATTGAGGTGTGTGAAGTCACAGAATGAAGGTGCGTTAAGTCACAGAATGGAGGTTTGTGAACTCAGAATGGAGGTGTGTGAAGTCACAGAATGGAGGTGTGGGAAGTCATAGAATGGAGTTGTGTGAAGACACAGAATGGAGGTGTGTGAATTAATAGAATGGAGGTGTGAGAAATCATAGAATGGAGGTGTGTGATATCACAGAATGGAGGTGTGTGAAGTCACAGAATGGAGGTGTGTGAACTCACAATGGAGGTGTGTGAAGTCAAAGAATGGAGGTGTGTGAAGTCATAGAATGTAATTGTGTGAAGTCATAGAATGGAGGTGTGTGAAGTCAAACAATAAAGGTGTGTGAAGTCACAGAATGGAGGTCTGTGAAGTCATGGAAAGGAGGTGTGTAAAGTCACAGAATGGAGGTGTGTGAACTCAGAGAATGAAGGTGTGTGAACTCGCAATGGAGGTGTGTGAAGTCACAGAATGGAGGTGTGTGAAGTCACAGAACGGAGATTTGTGAAGTCATAGAATGGAGGTGCGTGAAGTCATAGAATGGATGTTTCTGAAGTAAGAATGAAGGTGTGTGAAGTCATAGAATGGAGGTGTGTGAAGTCGAAATGGAGGTGTGCGAACTCATAGAATGGAGGTGTGTGAACTCATAGAATGAAGGTGTGTGAAGTCATGGAATGGAGGTGTGTGAAGTCAAAGAATGGAGGTGTGTGAATTCATCGAATGGAGTTGTGGGAAGACATGGAATGGAGGTGTGTGAACTCAGAATGGAGGTGTGTGACGTCACAGAATGTAGGTGTGTGAAGTCATAGAATGGAGGTATGTGAAATCACAGAATGGAGGTTTGTGAAGTCAAAAAGGTGGTGTGTAGAGTCACAAATGGAGGTGTGTGAACTCATAGAATGGAGGTGTGTGAAGTCAAAGAATGGAGGTGTATGAAGTCATCGAATGGAGGTGTGGGAAGTCATGGAATGGAGGTGTGTAACGTCACAGAATGGAGGTGTGTGAAGTCAGAATGGAGTTGTGTGAAGTCATAGAATGGAGGTGTGTGAAGTCAGAATGGAGGTGTGTGAAGTCACAGAATGGAGGTGTGTGAAGTCAGAATGGAGGTGTGTGAACTCATAGAATGGAGGTGTGTGAAGTCACAATGGAGGTGTGTAAAGGCATAGAATGGAGGTATGTGAAGTCACAGAATGGAGGTTGTGAAGTCATAGAATGGAGCTGTGTGAAGTCAGATTGGAGGTGTGTGAAGTCACAGAATGGAGGTGTCTGAATTCAGAATGGAGGTGTGTGACGTCACAGAATTGAGGTGTGTGAAGTCATAGAATGGAGGTGTGTGAAGTCATAGAATGGAGGTGTGTGAAGTCATAGAATGAAGGTGTGTGAACTCACAATGGAGATGTGTGAAGTCAAAGAATGGAGGTTTGTGAAGTCAAAGAATGGAAGTGTGTGAAGTCATAGAATGGAGGTGTGTGAAGGCACAGAATGTAGGTGTGTGAAATCATAGAATGGAGCTGTGTGAAGTCAGAATTGAGGTGTGTGAAGTCATAGAATGAAGGTGTGTGAACTCACAATGGAGATGTGTGAAGTCAAAGAATGGAGGTGTGTGAAGTCAAAGAATGGAGGTGTGTGAAGTCATAGAATGGAGGTGTGTGAAGTCATAGAATGGAGGTGTGTGAAGTCGTAAAATGGATGTGTGTGAAGTCACAGAATTGATGTTTGTGAAGTCAGAATGGAGGTGTGTGAACTCACAATGGAGGTGTGTGAAGTCAAAGAATGGAGGTGTGTGAAGTCACAGAATTGATGTTTGTGAAGTCAGAATGGACGTGTGTGAAGTCATAGAATGGAGGTGTGTGAAGTCACAATGCAGGTGTGTGAACTCATAGAATGGAGGTGTGTGAAGTCACAGAATGGAGGTGTGTGAAGTCATAAAATGGAGGTGTGTGAAGTCATAGAATGGAGGTGTGTGAAGTCATAGAATGGAGGTGTGTGAAGTCATAGAATGGAGGTGTGTGAAGTCATAGAATGGAGGTTTGTGAAGTCATAGAATGGAGGTGGGTGAATTCATACAATGGATGTTCCTGAAGTAAGAATGTAGGTGTGTGAAGTCATAGAATGGAGGTGTGTGAAGTCAAAATGGTGGTGTGTGAACTCATAGAATGGATGTGTATGAACTGATAGAGTAGAGGTGTGTGAAGTCTTGGAATGGAGGTGTGTGAGGTCAAAGAATGGAGGTGTGTGAAGTCAAACAATGGAGGTGTGCGAAGTCTCAGAATGGAGGTGGGTGAAGTCACAGAATGGAAGTGTGTGAACTCAAAATGGAGGTGTGTGAAATCAAAGAAAGGAGATGTGCGAAGTCAAAGAATATAGGTGTGTGAAGTCATAGAATGGAGGTGTGTGAAGACATAGAATGGAGGTGTGTGAAATCATAGAATGAAGGTGTGTGAAGTCTCGGAATGAAGGTGTGTTAAGTCACAGAACAGAGGTGTGTGAACTCAGAATGGAGGTGTGTGAAGTCCCAGAATGGAGGTGTGGGAAGTCATAGAATGGAGTTGTATGAAGTCACAGAATGGAGATGCATGAATTCATAGAATGGAGGTGTGTGAAGTCACAGAATGGACGTGTGTGAAGTCAAAGAATGGAGGTGTGTGAATCACAGAATAGAGGTGTGTGAACTCAAAATGGAGGTGTGTGAAGTCAAAGAATGGAGGTGTGTGAAGTCACAGAATTGATGTTTGTGAAGTCAGAATGGAGGTGTGTAAAGTCAGAATGGAGGTGTGTGAAGTCATAGAATGGAGGTGTGTGAAGTTACAATGCAGGTGTGTGAACTCATAGAATGGAGGTGTCTGAAGTCAAAATGGAGTTGTGTGAAGTTATAGAATGGAGGTGTGTGAAGTCAGAGGGAAGGTGTGTGAAGTCATAGAATGGAGGTGTGTGAAGTGAGAATGGAGGTGTGTGAACTCATAGAATGGAGCTGTGTGAAGTCACAATAGAGATGTGTGAAGTCATAGAATGGAGGAGTGTGAAGTAACAGAATGGAGGTGTGTGAAGTCATAGAATGGACCTGTGTGAAGTCAGATTGGAGTTGTGTGAAGTCACAGAATGGAGGTGTGTGAACTCAGAATGGAGGTGTGTGAAGTCACAGAATGAAGGTGTGTGAAGTCATAGAATGGAGGTGTGTGAAGTCATAATGGAGGTGTGTGAAGTCACAGAATTGAGGTGTGTGAAGTCACAGAATGGAGGTTTGTGAAGACATAGAATGGAGGTGTGTGAAGTCATAGAATGGAGGTGTGTGAAGTCATAGAATGGATGTTTGTGAAGTAAGAATGAAGGTTGTTAAGGCATAGAATGGAGGTGTGTGAAGGCACAGAATGGAGGTGTGTGAAGTCATAGAATGGAGCTGTTTGAAGTCAGAATGGAGGTGTGTGAAGGCACAGAATGGAGGTGTGTGAACTCAGAATGGTGGTGTGTGAAGTCACAGAATGGAGGTGTGTTAAGTCACAGAACGGAGGTGTTTGAACTCAGAATGGAGGTGTGTGAAATCACAGAATGGAGGTGTGTGAAGTCATAAAATGGAGGTGTGTGAAATCATAGAATGGAGATGTGGGAAGGCATAGAGTGGAGCTGTGTGAAGTCAGATTGGAGGTGTGCGAAGTCACAGAATGGAGGTGTGTGAAGTCATTGAATGGAGCTGGGTGAAGTCAGAATGGAGGTGTGTGAAGTCACAGAATTGAGGTGTGTGAACTCAGAACGGAGGTGTGTGAAGTCACAGAATCTAGGTGTGTGAAGTCATAGAATGGAGGTGTGTGAAATCATAGAATGGAGGTGTGTGAAGTCATACTGGAGGTGTGTGAAGTCACAGAATTGAGGTGTGGGAAGTCACAGAATGGAGGTGTGTGAAGTCATAGAATGGAGGTGTGTGAAGTCAGAACGGAGGTGTGTGAAGTCACAGAATGGGGGTGCGTTAAGTCACAGAATGGAGGTTTGTGAACTCAGAATGGAGGTGTGTGAAGTCACAGAATGGAGGTGAGGGAAGTCATAGAATGGAGTTGTGTGAAGTCACAGAATGGAGGTGTGTGAATTAATAGAATGGAGGTGTGAGAAATCATAGAATGGAGGTTTTTGAAGTCACAGAATGGAGGTGTGTGAAGTCACAGAATGGAGGTGTGTGAAGTCATAGAATGGAGGTGTGTGAAGTCATAGAATGGAGGTGTGTGAAGTCATAGAATGTATGTTTGTTAAGTAAGAGTGAAGGTGTGTTAAGTCTTAGAATGGAGGTGTGTGAAGGCACAGAATGGAGGTGTGTGAAGTCATAGAATGGAGCTGTGTGAAGTCAGAATGGAGGTGTGTGAAGTCATAGAATGGAGGTGTGTGAAATCATAGAATGGAGGTGTGGCAAGCCAGAGAATGGAGCTGTGTGAAGTCAGAATGGAGGTGTGCGAAGTCACAGAATGGAGGTGTGTGAAGTCATTTTATGGAGGTGTGTGAACTCAGAATGGAGGTGTGTGAAGTCACAGAATCTAGGTGTGTGAAGTCATAGAATGGAGGTGAGGGAAGTCATAGAATGGAGTTGTGTGAAGTCACAGAATGTAGGTGTGTGAATTAATAGAATGGAGGTGTGAGAAATCATAGAATGGAGGTGTGTGAAGTCACAGAATGGAGGTGTGTGAAGTCACAGAATGGAGGTGTTTGAAGTCACAGAATGGAGGTGTGTGAACTCACAATGGAGGTGTGTGAAGTCAAAGAATGGAGGTGTGTGAAGTCAGAATGGAGCTGTGTGAACTCATAGAATGGAGGTTTGTGAAGTCATAGAATGGAGGTGTGTGAAGTCATAGAATGGATGTTTCTGAAGTAGAATGAAGGTGTGTGAAGTCATAGAATGGAGGTGTGTGAAGTCAAAATGGGGGTATGTGAACTCATTAAATGGAGATGTGTGAAGTCATGGAATGGAGGTGTGTGAAGTCCAAGAATATAGGTGCGTGATGTCAAACAATGGTGGTGTATGAAGTCACAAAATGGAGGTGTGTTAAGTCAAAGAATGGAAGTGTGTGAACTCAAAATAGAGGTGTGTGAAGTGACAGAATGGAGGTGTGTGAAGTCACAGAATGAAGGTGTTTGAACTCAAAATTGTGGTGTGTGAAGGCACAAATAGAGGTATCTGAAGTCGGAATGCAGCTGTGTGAAGTCATAGAATGGAGGTGTGTGAAGTCAGAATGGAGGTGTGTGAAGTCATAGAATGGAGGTTTGTGAAGTCATAGAATGGAGGTTTTTGAAGTCACAGAATGGAAGTGTGTGAAGTCATAAATGGAGGTGTGTGAAGTCCGATTGGAGGTGTGTAAAGTCATAGAATGGAGGTGTGTCAACTCAGAAAGGAGGTGTGTGAAGCCATAGAATGGAGGTGTGTGAAATCATAGAATGGAGTTGTGTTAAGTCACAGAATTGAGGTGTGTGAAGTCAGAATGGAGGTGTGTGAAGTCAGAATGCAGGTGTGTGAAGTCATAGAATGGAGGTGTGTGAATTCACAATGCATTTGTGTGAACTCATAGAATGGAGGTCTGTAAAGTCACAATGTAGGTGTGTGAAATCACAGAATGGAGGTGTGTGAAGTCATAGAATGGAGGTGTGTGAAGTCACAGAATGGAGGTGTGTAAAGTCATATAATGGAGGTGTGTGAAGTCACAGAATGGAGGTGTGTGAAGTCAGAATGGAGTTGTGTGAAGTCATAGAATGGAGGTGTGTGAAGTCAGAATGGAGGTGTGTGAAGTCATAGAATGGAGGTGTGTGAAGTCAGAATGGAGGTGTGTGAACTCATAGAATGGAGGTGTGTGAAGTCACAATGGAGGTGTGTGAAGTCATAGAATGGAGGTGTGTGAAGTCACAGAATGGAGGTGTGTGAAGTCATAGAATGGAGCTGTGTGAAGTCAGATTGGAGGTGTGTGAAGTCACAGAAGGGAGGTGTGTGAACTCAGAATGGAGGTGTGTGAAGTCACAGAATGGAGGTGTGTGAAGTCATAGAATGGAGGTGTGTGAAGTCATAGAATGGAGGTGTGTGAAGTCATAATGGAGGTGTGTGAAGTCACAGAATTGAGGTGTGTGAAGTCACAGAATGGAGGTGTGTGAAGTCATAGAATGGAGGTGTGTGAAGTCATAGAATGGAGGTGTGTGAAGTCATAGAATGTATGTTTGTTAAGTAAGAATGAAGGTGTGTTAAGTCATAGAATGGAGGTGTGTGAAGGCACAGAATGGAGGTGTGTGAAGTCATAGAATGGAGCTGTGTGAAGTCAGAATGGAGGTGTGTGAAGTCACAGAATGGAGGTGTGTTAAGTCACAGAACGGAGGTGTTTGAACTCAGAATGGAGGTGTGTGAAGTCACAGAATGTTGGTGTGTGAGGTCATAGAATGGAGGTGTGTGAAATCATAGAATGGAGGTGTGGGAAGCCAGAGAATGGAGCTGTGTGAAGTCAGAATGGAGGTGTGCGAAGTCACAGAATGGAGGTGTGTCAAGTCATTTTATGGAGGTGTGTGAACTCAGAATGGAGGTGTGTGAAGTCACAAAATCTAGGTGTGTGAAGTCATAGAATGGAGGTGAGTGAAGTTATAGAATGGAGGTGTGTGAAGTCACAGAATGGAGGTGTGTGAAGTCATAGAATTGAGGTGTGTGAAGTCACAGAATGAAGGTGCCTTAAGTCACAGAATGGAGGTTTGTGAACTCAGAATGGAGGTGTGTGAAGTCACAGAATGGAGGTGTGGGAAGTCATAGAATGGAGTTGTGTGAAGTCACAGAATGGAGGTGTGTGAATTAATAGAATGGAGGTGTGAGAAATCATAGAATGGAGGTGTGTGAAATCACAGAATGGAGGTGTGTGAAGTCACAGAATGGAGGTGTGTGAAGTCATAGAATGTAATTGTGTGAAGTCATAGAATGGAGGTGTGTGACGTCAAACAATAAAGGTGTGTGAAGTCACAGATTGGAGGTCTGTGAAGTCATGGAAAGGAGGTGTGTTAAGTCACAGAATGGAGGTATGTGAACTCAGAGAATGAAGGTGTGTGAACTCACAATGGAGGTGTGTGAAGTCACAGAATGGAGGTGTGTGAAGTCACAGAACGGAGATTTGTGAAGTCATAGAATGGAGGTGCGTGAAGTCATAGAATGGATGTTTCTGAAGTAAGAATGAAGGTGTGTGAAGTCATAGAATGGAGGTGTGTGAAGTCAAAATGGAGGTGTGCGAACTCATAGAATGGAGGTGTGTGAACTCATAGAATGAAGGTGTGTGAAGTCATGGAATGGAGGTGTGTGAAGTCAAAGAATGGAGGTGTGTGAATTCATCGAATGGAGTTGTGGGAAGTCATGGAATGGAGGTGTGTAAATTCAGAATGGAGGTGTGTGACGTCACAGAATGTAGGTGTGTGAAGTCATAGAATGGAGGTATGTGAAATCACAGAATGGAGGTTTGTGAAGTCAAAAAGGTGGTGTGTAGAGTCACAAATGGAGGTGTGTGAAATCATAGAATGGAGGTGTGTGAAGTCAAAGAATGGAGGTGTATGAAGTCATCGAATGGAGGTGTGGGAAGTCATGGAATGGAGGTGTGTAACGTCACAGAATGGAGGTGTGTGAAGTCAGAATGGAGTTGTGTGAAGTCATAGAATGGAGGTGTGTGAAGTCAGAATGGAGGTGTGTGAAGTCATAGAATGGAGGTGTGTGAAGTCAGAATGGAGGTGTGTGAACTCATAGAATGGAGGTGTGTGAAGTCACAATGGAGGTGTGTAAAGGCATAGAATGGAGGTGTGTGAAGTCACAGAATGGAGGTTGTGAAGTCATAGAATGGAGCTGTGTGAAGTCAGATTGGAGGTGTGTGAAGTCAAAGAATGGAGGTGTCTGAATTCAGAATGGAGGTGTGTGACGTCACAGAATTGAGGTGTGTGAAGTCATAGAATGGAGGTGTGTGAAGTCATAGAATGGAGGTGTGTGAAGTCATAGAATGAAGGTGTGTGAACTCACAATGGAGATGTGTGAAGTCAAAGAATGGAGGTGTGTGAAGTCAAAGAATGGAAGTGTGTGAAGTCATAGAATGGAGGTGTGTGTAGGCACAGAATGTAGGTGTGTGAAATCATAGAATGGAGCTTTGTGAAGTCAGAATTGAGGTGTGTGAAGTCATAGAATGAAGGTGTGTGAACTCACAATGGAGATGTGTGAAGTCAATGAATGGAGGTGTGTGAAGTCAAAGAATGGATGTGTGTGAAGTCATAGAATGGAGGTGTGTGAACTCATAGAATGGAGGTGTGTGAAGTCAAAGAATGGAGGTGTGTGAAGTAAAAGAATTGATGTTTGTGAAGTCAGAATGGAGGTGTGTGAAGTCAGAATGGAGGTTTGTGAAGTCATAGAATGGAGGTGTGTGAAGTCGTAAAATGGATGTGTGTGAAGTCACAGAATTGATGTTTGTGAAGTCAGAATGGAGGTGTGTGAACTCACAATGGAGGTGTGTGAAGTCAAAGAATGGAGGTGTGTGAAGTCACAGAATTGATGTTTGCGAAGTCAGAATGGACGTGTGTGAAGTCATAGAATGGAGGTGTGTGAAGTCACAATGCAGGTGTGTGAACTCATAGAATGGAGGTGTGTGAAGTCACAGAATGGAGGTGTGTGAAGTCATAAAATGGAGGTGTGTGAACTCACAATGGAGATGTGTGAAGTCAAAGAATGCAGGTGTGTGAAGTCACAGAATTGATGTTTGTGAAGTCAGAATGGAGGTGTGTAAAGTCAGAATGGAGGTGTGTGAAGTCATAGAATGGAGGTGGGTGAAGTTACAATGCAGGTGTGTGAACTCATAGAATGGAGGTGTCTGAAGTCAAAATGGAGTTGTGTGAAGTCATAGAATGGAGGTGTGTGAAGTCAGAGGGAAGGTGTGTGAAGTCATAGAATGGAGGTGTGTGAAGTGAGAATGGAGGTGTGTGAACTCATAGAATGGAGCTGTGTGAAGTCACAATAGAGATGTGTGAAGTCATAGAATGGAGGAGTGTGAAGTAACAGAATGGAGGTGTGTGAAGTCATGGAATGGACCTGTGTGAAGTCAGATTGGAGTTGTGTGAAGTCACAGAATTGAGGTGTGTGAAGTCACAGAATGGAGGTTTGTGAAGTCATAGAATAGAGGTGTGTGAAGTCATAGAATGGAGGTGTGTGAAGTCATAGAATGGATGTTTGTGAAGTAAGAATGAAGGTTGTTAAGGCATAGAATGGAGGTGTGTGAAGGCACAGAATGGAGGTGTGTGAAGTCATAGAATGGAGCTGTTTGAAGTCAGAATGGAGGTGTGTGAAGGCACAGAATGGAGGTGTGTGAACTCAGAATGGTGGTGTGTGAAGTCACAGAATGGAGGTGTGTTAAGTCACAGAACGGAGGTGTTTGAACTCAGAATGGAGGTGTGTGAAATCACAGAATGGAGGTGTGTGAAGTCATAAAATGGAGGTGTGTGAAATCATAGAATGGAGATGTGGGAAGGCATAGAGTGGAGCTGTGTGAAGTCAGATTGGAGGTGTGCGAAGTCACAGAATGGAGGTGTGTGAAGTCATTGAATGGAGCTGGGTGAAGTCAGAATGGAGGTGTGTGAAGTCACAGAATTGAGGTGTGTGAACTCAGAACGGAGGTGTGTGAAGTCACAGAATCTAGGTGTGTGAAGTCATAGAATGGAGGTGTGTGAAATCATAGAATGGAGGTGTGTGAAGTCATACTGGAGGTGTGTGAAGTCACAGAATTGAGGTGTGGGAAGTCACAGAATGGAGGTGTGTGAAGTCATAGAATGGAGGTGTGTGAAGTCAGAACGGAGGTGTGTGAAGTCACAGAATGGGGGTGCGTTAAGTCACAGAATGGAGGTTTGTGAACTCAGAATGGAGGTGTGTGAAGTCACAGAATGGAGGTGAGGGAAGTCATAGAATGGAGTTGTGTGAGGTCACAGAATGGAGGTGTGTGAATTAATAGAATGGAGGTGTGTGAAGTCCGATTGGAGGTGTGTAAAGTCATAGAATGGAGGTGTGTCAACTCAGAAAGGAGGTGTGTGAAGCCATAGAATGGAGGTGTGTGAAATCATAGAATGGAGTTGTGTTAAGTCACAGAATTGAGGTGTGTGAAGTCAGAATGGAGGTGTGTGAAGTCAGAATGCAGGTGTGTGAAGTCATAGAATGGAGGTGTGTGAATTCACAATGCATTTGTGTGAACTCATAGAATGGAGGTCTGTAAAGTCACAATGTAGGTGTGTGAAATCACAGAATGGAGGTGTGTGAAGTCATAGAATGGAGGTGTGTGAAGTCACAGAATGGAGGTGTGTAAAGTCATATAATGGAGGTGTGTGAAGTCACAGAATGGAGGTGTGTGAAGTCAGAATGGAGTTGTGTGAAGTCATAGAATGGAGGTGTGTGAAGTCAGAATGGAGGTGTGTGAAGTCATAGAATGGAGGTGTGTGAAGTCAGAATGGAGGTGTGTGAACTCATAGAATGGAGGTGTGTGAAGTCACAATGGAGGTGTGTGAAGTCATAGAATGGAGGTGTGTGAAGTCACAGAATGGAGGTGTGTGAAGTCATAGAATGGAGCTGTGTGAAGTCAGATTGGAGGTGTGTGAAGTCACAGAAGGGAGGTGTGTGAACTCAGAATGGAGGTGTGTGAAGTCACAGAATGGAGGTGTGTGAAGTCATAGAATGGAGGTGTGTGAAGTCATAGAATGGAGGTGTGTGAAGTCATAATGGAGGTGTGTGAAGTCACAGAATTGAGGTGTGTGAAGTCACAGAATGGAGGTGTGTGAAGTCATAGAATGGAGGTGTGTGAAGTCATAGAATGGAGGTGTGTGAAGTCATAGAATGTATGTTTGTTAAGTAAGAATGAAGGTGTGTTAAGTCATAGAATGGAGGTGTGTGAAGGCACAGAATGGAGGTGTGTGAAGTCATAGAATGGAGCTGTGTGAAGTCAGAATGGAGGTGTGTGAAGTCACAGAATGGAGGTGTGTTAAGTCACAGAACGGAGGTGTTTGAACTCAGAATGGAGGTGTGTGAAGTCACAGAATGTTGGTGTGTGAGGTCATAGAATGGAGGTGTGTGAAATCATAGAATGGAGGTGTGGGAAGCCAGAGAATGGAGCTGTGTGAAGTCAGAATGGAGGTGTGCGAAGTCACAGAATGGAGGTGTGTCAAGTCATTTTATGGAGGTGTGTGAACTCAGAATGGAGGTGTGTGAAGTCACAAAATCTAGGTGTGTGAAGTCATAGAATGGAGGTGAGTGAAGTTATAGAATGGAGGTGTGTGAAGTCACAGAATGGAGGTGTGTGAAGTCATAGAATTGAGGTGTGTGAAGTCACAGAATGAAGGTGCCTTAAGTCACAGAATGGAGGTTTGTGAACTCAGAATGGAGGTGTGTGAAGTCACAGAATGGAGGTGTGGGAAGTCATAGAATGGAGTTGTGTGAAGTCACAGAATGGAGGTGTGTGAATTAATAGAATGGAGGTGTGAGAAATCATAGAATGGAGGTGTGTGAAATCACAGAATGGAGGTGTGTGAAGTCACAGAATGGAGGTGTGTGAAGTCATAGAATGTAATTGTGTGAAGTCATAGAATGGAGGTGTGTGACGTCAAACAATAAAGGTGTGTGAAGTCACAGATTGGAGGTCTGTGAAGTCATGGAAAGGAGGTGTGTTAAGTCACAGAATGGAGGTATGTGAACTCAGAGAATGAAGGTGTGTGAACTCACAATGGAGGTGTGTGAAGTCACAGAATGGAGGTGTGTGAAGTCACAGAACGGAGATTTGTGAAGTCATAGAATGGAGGTGCGTGAAGTCATAGAATGGATGTTTCTGAAGTAAGAATGAAGGTGTGTGAAGTCATAGAATGGAGGTGTGTGAAGTCAAAATGGAGGTGTGCGAACTCATAGAATGGAGGTGTGTGAACTCATAGAATGAAGGTGTGTGAAGTCATGGAATGGAGGTGTGTGAAGTCAAAGAATGGAGGTGTGTGAATTCATCGAATGGAGTTGTGGGAAGTCATGGAATGGAGGTGTGTAAATTCAGAATGGAGGTGTGTGACGTCACAGAATGTAGGTGTGTGAAGTCATAGAATGGAGGTATGTGAAATCACAGAATGGAGGTTTGTGAAGTCAAAAAGGTGGTGTGTAGAGTCACAAATGGAGGTGTGTGAAATCATAGAATGGAGGTGTGTGAAGTCAAAGAATGGAGGTGTATGAAGTCATCGAATGGAGGTGTGGGAAGTCATGGAATGGAGGTGTGTAACGTCACAGAATGGAGGTGTGTGAAGTCAGAATGGAGTTGTGTGAAGTCATAGAATGGAGGTGTGTGAAGTCAGAATGGAGGTGTGTGAAGTCATAGAATGGAGGTGTGTGAAGTCAGAATGGAGGTGTGTGAACTCATAGAATGGAGGTGTGTGAAGTCACAATGGAGGTGTGTAAAGGCATAGAATGGAGGTGTGTGAAGTCACAGAATGGAGGTTGTGAAGTCATAGAATGGAGCTGTGTGAAGTCAGATTGGAGGTGTGTGAAGTCAAAGAATGGAGGTGTCTGAATTCAGAATGGAGGTGTGTGACGTCACAGAATTGAGGTGTGTGAAGTCATAGAATGGAGGTGTGTGAAGTCATAGAATGGAGGTGTGTGAAGTCATAGAATGAAGGTGTGTGAACTCACAATGGAGATGTGTGAAGTCAAAGAATGGAGGTGTGTGAAGTCAAAGAATGGAAGTGTGTGAAGTCATAGAATGGAGGTGTGTGTAGGCACAGAATGTAGGTGTGTGAAATCATAGAATGGAGCTTTGTGAAGTCAGAATTGAGGTGTGTGAAGTCATAGAATGAAGGTGTGTGAACTCACAATGGAGATGTGTGAAGTCAATGAATGGAGGTGTGTGAAGTCAAAGAATGGATGTGTGTGAAGTCATAGAATGGAGGTGTGTGAACTCATAGAATGGAGGTGTGTGAAGTCAAAGAATGGAGGTGTGTGAAGTAAAAGAATTGATGTTTGTGAAGTCAGAATGGAGGTGTGTGAAGTCAGAATGGAGGTTTGTGAAGTCATAGAATGGAGGTGTGTGAAGTCGTAAAATGGATGTGTGTGAAGTCACAGAATTGATGTTTGTGAAGTCAGAATGGAGGTGTGTGAACTCACAATGGAGGTGTGTGAAGTCAAAGAATGGAGGTGTGTGAAGTCACAGAATTGATGTTTGCGAAGTCAGAATGGACGTGTGTGAAGTCATAGAATGGAGGTGTGTGAAGTCACAATGCAGGTGTGTGAACTCATAGAATGGAGGTGTGTGAAGTCACAGAATGGAGGTGTGTGAAGTCATAAAATGGAGGTGTGTGAACTCACAATGGAGATGTGTGAAGTCAAAGAATGCAGGTGTGTGAAGTCACAGAATTGATGTTTGTGAAGTCAGAATGGAGGTGTGTAAAGTCAGAATGGAGGTGTGTGAAGTCATAGAATGGAGGTGGGTGAAGTTACAATGCAGGTGTGTGAACTCATAGAATGGAGGTGTCTGAAGTCAAAATGGAGTTGTGTGAAGTCATAGAATGGAGGTGTGTGAAGTCAGAGGGAAGGTGTGTGAAGTCATAGAATGGAGGTGTGTGAAGTGAGAATGGAGGTGTGTGAACTCATAGAATGGAGCTGTGTGAAGTCACAATAGAGATGTGTGAAGTCATAGAATGGAGGAGTGTGAAGTAACAGAATGGAGGTGTGTGAAGTCATGGAATGGACCTGTGTGAAGTCAGATTGGAGTTGTGTGAAGTCACAGAATTGAGGTGTGTGAAGTCACAGAATGGAGGTTTGTGAAGTCATAGAATAGAGGTGTGTGAAGTCATAGAATGGAGGTGTGTGAAGTCATAGAATGGATGTTTGTGAAGTAAGAATGAAGGTTGTTAAGGCATAGAATGGAGGTGTGTGAAGGCACAGAATGGAGGTGTGTGAAGTCATAGAATGGAGCTGTTTGAAGTCAGAATGGAGGTGTGTGAAGGCACAGAATGGAGGTGTGTGAACTCAGAATGGTGGTGTGTGAAGTCACAGAATGGAGGTGTGTTAAGTCACAGAACGGAGGTGTTTGAACTCAGAATGGAGGTGTGTGAAATCACAGAATGGAGGTGTGTGAAGTCATAAAATGGAGGTGTGTGAAATCATAGAATGGAGATGTGGGAAGGCATAGAGTGGAGCTGTGTGAAGTCAGATTGGAGGTGTGCGAAGTCACAGAATGGAGGTGTGTGAAGTCATTGAATGGAGCTGGGTGAAGTCAGAATGGAGGTGTGTGAAGTCACAGAATTGAGGTGTGTGAACTCAGAACGGAGGTGTGTGAAGTCACAGAATCTAGGTGTGTGAAGTCATAGAATGGAGGTGTGTGAAATCATAGAATGGAGGTGTGTGAAGTCATACTGGAGGTGTGTGAAGTCACAGAATTGAGGTGTGGGAAGTCACAGAATGGAGGTGTGTGAAGTCATAGAATGGAGGTGTGTGAAGTCAGAACGGAGGTGTGTGAAGTCACAGAATGGGGGTGCGTTAAGTCACAGAATGGAGGTTTGTGAACTCAGAATGGAGGTGTGTGAAGTCACAGAATGGAGGTGAGGGAAGTCATAGAATGGAGTTGTGTGAGGTCACAGAATGGAGGTGTGTGAATTAATAGAATGGAGGTGTGAGAAATCATAGAATGGAGGTTTGTGAAGTCACAGAATTGATGTTTGTGAAGTCAGAATGGAGGTGTGTAAAGTCAGAATGGAGGTGTGTGAAGTCATAGAATGGAGGTGGGTGAAGTTACAATGCAGGTGTGTGAACTCATAGAATGGAGGTGTCTGAAGTCAAAATGGAGTTGTGTGAAGTCATAGAATGGAGGTGTGTGAAGTCAGAGGGAAGGTGTGTGAAGTCATAGAATGGAGGTGTGTGAAGTGAGAATGGAGGTGTGTGAACTCATAGAATGGAGCTGTGTGAAGTCACAATAGAGATGTGTGAAGTCATAGAATGGAGGAGTGTGAAGTAACAGAATGGAGGTGTGTGAAGTCATAGAATGGACCTGTGTGAAGTCAGATTGGAGTTGTGTGAAGTCACAGAATGGAGGTGTGTGAACTCAGAATGGAGGTGTGTGAAGTCACAGAATGAAGGTGTGTGAAGTCATAGAATGGAGGTGTGTGAAGTCATAATGAAGGTGTGTGAAGTCACAGAATTGAGGTGTGTGAAGTCACAGAATGGAGGTTTGTGAAGTCATAGAATAGAGGTGTGTGAAGTCATAGAATGGAGGTGTGTGAAGTCATAGAATGGATGTTTGTGAAGTAAGAATGAAGGTTGTTAAGGCATAGAATGGAGGTGTGTGAAGGCACAGAATGGAGGTGTGTGAAGTCATAGAATGGAGCTGTTTGAAGTCAGAATGGAGGTGTGTGAAGGCACAGAATGGAGGTGTGTGAACTCAGAATGGTGGTGTGTGAAGTCACAGAATGGAGGTGTGTTAAGTCACAGAACGGAGGTCTTTGAACTCAGAATGGAGGTGTGTGAAATCACAGAATGGAGGTGTGTGAAGTCATAAAATGGAGGTGTGTGAAATCATAGAATGGAGATGTGGGAAGGCATAGAGTGGAGCTGTGTGAAGTCAGATTGGAGGTGTGCGAAGTCACAGAATGGAGGTGTGTGAAGTCATTGAATGGAGCTGGGTGAAGTCAGAATGGAGGTGTGTGAAGTCACAGAATTGAGGTGTGTGAACTCAGAACGGAGGTGTGTGAAGTCACAGAATCTAGGTGTGTGAAGTCATAGAATGGAGGTGTGTGAAATCATAGAATGGAGGTGTGTGAAGTCATACTGGAGGTGTGTGAAGTCACAGAATTGAGGTGTGGGAAGTCACAGAATGGAGGTGTGTGAAGTCATAGAATGGAGGTGTGTGAAGTCAGAACGGAGGTGTGTGAAGTCACAGAATGGGGGTGCGTTAAGTCACAGAATGGAGGTTTGTGAACTCAGAATGGAGGTGTGTGAAGTCACAGAATGGAGGTGAGGGAAGTCATAGAATGGAGTTGTGTGAGGTCACAGAATGGAGGTGTGTGAATTAATAGAATGGAGGTGTGAGAAATCATAGAATGGAGGTTTGTGAAGTCACAGAATGGAGGTGTGTGAAGTCACAGAATGGAGGTGTGTGAAGTCATAGAATGGAGGTGTGTGAAGTCATAGAATGGAGGTGTGTGAAGTCATAGAATGTATGTTTGTTAAGTAAGAGTGAAGGTGTGTTAAGTCTTAGAATGGAGGTGTGTGAAGGCACAGAATGGAGGTGTGTGAAGTCATAGAATGGAGCTGTGTGAAGTCAGAATGGAGGTGTGTGAAGTCATAGAATGGAGGTGTGTGAAATCATAGAATGGAGGTGTGGCAAGCCAGAGAATGGAGCTGTGTGAAGTCAGAATGGAGGTGTGCGAAGTCACAGAATGGAGGTGTGTGAAGTCATTTTATGGAGGTGTGTGAACTCAGAATGGAGGTGTGTGAAGTCACAGAATCTAGGTGTGTGAAGTCATAGAATGGAGGTGAGGGAAGTCATAGAATGGAGTTGTGTGAAGTCACAGAATGTAGGTGTGTGAATTAATAGAATGGAGGTGTGAGAAATCATAGAATGGAGGTGTGTGAAGTCACAGAATGGAGGTGTGTGAAGTCACAGAATGGAGGTGTTTGAAGTCACAGAATGGAGGTGTGTGAACTCACAATGGAGGTGTGTGAAGTCAAAGAATGGAGGTGTGTGAAGTCAGAATGGAGCTGTGTGAACTCATAGAATGGAGGTTTGTGAAGTCATAGAATGGAGGTGTGTGAAGTCATAGAATGGATGTTTCTGAAGTAGAATGAAGGTGTGTGAAGTCATAGAATGGAGGTGTGTGAAGTCAAAATGGGGGTATGTGAACTCATTAAATGGAGATGTGTGAAGTCATGGAATGGAGGTGTGTGAAGTCCAAGAATATAGGTGCGTGATGTCAAACAATGGTGGTGTATGAAGTCACAAAATGGAGGTGTGTTAAGTCAAAGAATGGAAGTGTGTGAACTCAAAATAGAGGTGTGTGAAGTGACAGAATGGAGGTGTGTGAAGTCACAGAATGAAGGTGTTTGAACTAAAAATTGTGGTGTGTGAAGGCACAAATAGAGGTATCTGAAGTCGGAATGCAGCTGTGTGAAGTCATAGAATGGAGGTGTGTGAAGTCAGAATGGAGGTGTGTGAAGTCATAGAATGGAGGTTTGTGAAGTCATAGAATGGAGGTTTTTGAAGTCACAGAATGGAAGTGTGTGAAGTCATAAATGGAGCTGTGTGAAGTCCGATTGGAGGTGTGTAAAGTCATAGAATGGAGGTGTGTCAACTCAGAAAGGAGGTGTGTGAAGTCATAGAATGGAGGTGTGTGAAGCCATAGAATGGAGGTGTGTGAAATCATAGAATGGAGTTGTGTTAAGTCACAGAATTGAGGTGTGTGATGTCAGAATGGAGGTGTGTGAAGTCAGAATGCAGGTGTGTGAAGTCATAGAATGGAGGTGTGTGAATTCACAATGCATTTGTGTGAACTCATAGAATGGAGGTCTGTAAAGTCACAATGTAGGTGTGTGAAATCACAGAATGGAGGTGTGTGAAGTCATAGAATGGAGGTGTGTGAAGTCACAGAATGGAGGTGTGTAAAGTCATATAATGGAGGTGTGTGAAGTCACAGAATGGAGGTGTGTGAAGTCAGAATGGAGTTGTGTGAAGTCATAGAATGGAGGTGTGTGAAGTCAGAATGGAGGTGTGTGAAGTCATAGAATGGAGGTGTGTGAAGTCAGAATGGAGGTGTGTGAACTCATAGAATGGAGGTGTGTGAAGTCACAATGGAGGTGTGAGAAGTCATAGAATGGAGGTGTGTGAAGTCACAGAATGGAGGTGTGTGAAGTCATAGAATGGAGCTGTGTGAAGTCAGATTGGAGGTGTGTGAAGTCACAGAAGGGAGGTGTGTGAACTCAGAATGGAGGTGTGTGAAGTCACAGAATGGAGGTGTGTGAAGTCATAGAATGGAGGTGTGTGAAGTCATAGAATGGAGGTGTGTGAAGTCATAATGGAGGTGTGTGAAGTCACAGAATTGAGGTGTGTGAAGTCACAGAATGGAGGTGTGTGAAGTCATAGAATGGAGGTGTGTGAAGTCATAGAATGGAGGTGTGTGAAGTCATAGAATGTATGTTTGTTAAGTAAGAATGAAGGTGTGTTAAGTCATAGAATGGAGGTGTGTGAAGGCACAGAATGGAGGTGTGTGAAGTCATAGAATGGAGCTGTGTGAAGTCAGAATGGAGGTGTGTGAAGTCACAGAATGGAGGTGTGTTAAGTCACAGAACGGAGGTGTTTGAACTCAGAATGGAGGTGTGTGAAGTCACAGAATGTTGGTGTGTGAGGTCATAGAATGGAGGTGTGTGAAATCATAGAATGGAGGTGTGGGAAGCCAGAGAATGGAGCTGTGTGAAGTCAGAATGGAGGTGTGCGAAGTCACAGAATGGAGGTGTGTCAAGTCATTTTATGGAGGTGTGTGAACTCAGAATGGAGGTGTGTGAAGTCACAAAATCTAGGTGTGTGAAGTCATAGAATGGAGGTGAGTGAAGTTATAGAATGGAGGTGTGTGAAGTCACAGAATGGAGGTGTGTGAAGTCATAGAATTGAGGTGTGTGAAGTCACAGAATGAAGGTGCGTTAAGTCACAGAATGGAGGTTTGTGAACTCAGAATGGAGGTGTGTGAAGTCACAGAATGGAGGTGTGGGAAGTCATAGAATGGAGTTGTGTGAAGTCACAGAATGGAGGTGTGTGAATTAATAGAATGGAGGTGTGAGAAATCATAGAATGGAGGTGTGTGAAATCACAGAATGGAGGTGTGTGAAGTCACAGAATGGAGGTGTGTGAAGTCATAGAATGTAATTGTGTGAAGTCATAGAATGGAGGTGTGTGACGTCAAACAATAAAGGTGTGTGAAGTCACAGAATGGAGGTCTGTGAAGTCATGGAAAGGAGGTGTGTTAAGTCACAGAATGGAGGTATGTGAACTCAGAGAATGAAGGTGTGTGAACTCACAATGGAGGTGTGTGAAGTCACAGAATGGAGGTGTGTGAAGTCACAGAACGGAGATTTGTGAAGTCATAGAATGGAGGTGCGTGAAGTCATAGAATGGATGTTTCTGAAGTAAGAATGAAGGTGTGTGAAGTCATAGAATGGAGGTGTGTGAAGTCAAAATGGAGGTGTGCGAACTCATAGAATGGAGGTGTGTGAACTCATAGAATGAAGGTGTGTGAAGTCATGGAATGGAGGTGTGTGAAGTCAAAGAATGGAGGTGTGTGAATTCATCGAATGGAGTTGTGGGAAGTCATGGAATGGAGGTGTGTGAACTCAGAATGGAGGTGTGTGACGTCACAGAATGTAGGTGTGTGAAGTCATAGAATGGAGGTATGTGAAATCACAGAATGGAGGTTTGTGAAGTCAAAAAGGTGGTGTGTAGAGTCACAAATGGAGGTGTGTGAAATCATAGAATGGAGGTGTGTGAAGTCAAAGAATGGAGGTGTATGAAGTCATCGAATGGAGGTGTGGGAAGTCATGGAATGGAGGTGTGTAACGTCACAGAATGGAGGTGTGTGAAGTCAGAATGGAGTTGTGTGAAGTCATAGAATGGAGGTGTGTGAAGTCAGAATGGAGGTGTGTGAAGTCATAGAATGGAGGTGTGTGAAGTCAGAATGGAGGTGTGTGAACTCATGGAATGGAGGTGTGTGAAGTCACAATGGAGGTGTGTAAAGGCATAGAATGGAGGTGTGTGAAGTCACAGAATGGAGGTTGTGAAGTCATAGAATGGAGCTGTGTGAAGTCAGATTGGAGGTGTGTGAAGTCACAGAATGGAGGTGTCTGAATTCAGAATGGAGGTGTGTGACGTCACAGAATTGAGGTGTGTGAAGTCATAGAATGGAGGTGTGTGAAGTCATAGAATGGAGGTGTGTGAAGTCATAGAATGAAGGTGTGTGAACTCACAATGGAGATGTGTGAAGTCAAAGAATGGAGGTGTGTGAAGTCAAAGAATGGAAGTGTGTGAAGTCATAGAATGGAGGTGTGTGTAGGCACAGAATGTAGGTGTGTGAAATCATAGAATGGAGCTGTGTGAAGTCAGAATTGAGGTGTGTGAAGTCATAGAATGAAGGTGTGTGAACGCACAATGGAGATGTGTGAAGTCAAAGAATGGAGGTGTGTGAAGTCAAAGAATGGATGTGTGTGAAGTCATAGAATGGAGGTGTGTGAACTCATAGAATGGAGGTGTGTGAAGTCATAGAATGGAGGTGTGTGAAGTAAAAGAATTGATGTTTGTGAAGTCAGTATGGAGGTGTGTGAAGTCAGAATGGAGGTTTGTGAAGTCATAGAATGGAGGTGTGTGAAGTCGTAAAATGGATGTGTGTGAAGTCACAGAATTGATGTTTGTGAAGTCAGAATGGAGGTGTGTGAACTCACAATGGAGGTGTGTGAAGTCAAAGAATGGAGGTGTGTGAAGTCACAGAATTGATGTTTGTGAAGTCAGAATGGACGTGTGTGAAGTCATAGAATGGAGGTGTGTGAAGTCACAATGCAGGTGTGTGAACTCATAGAATGGAGGTGTGTGAAGTCACAGAATGGAGGTGTGTGAAGTCATAAAATGGAGGTGTGTGAAGTCATAGAATGGAGGTGTGTGAAGTCATAGAATGGAGGTGTGTGAAGTCATAGAATGGAGGTGTGTGAAGTCATAGAATGGAGGTTTGTGAAGTCATAGAATGGAGGTGGGTGAATTCATACAATGGATGTTCCTGAAGTAAGAATGTAGGTGTGTGAAGTCATAGAATGGAGGTGTGTGAAGTCAAAATGGTGGTGTGTGAACTCATAGAATGGATGTGTATGAACTGATAGAGTAGAGGTGTGTGAAGTCTTGGAATGGAGGTGTGTGAGGTCAAAGAATGGAGGTGTGTGAAGTCAAACAATGGAGGTGTGCGAAGTCTCAGAATGGAGGTGTGTGAAGTCACAGAATGGAAGTGTGTGAACTCAAAATGGAGGTGTGTGAAATCAAAGAAAGGAGATGTGCGAAGTCAAAGAATATAGGTGTGTGAAGTCATAGAATGGAGGTGTGTGAAGACATAGAATGGAGGTGTGTGAAATCATAGAATGAAGGTGTGTGAAGTCTCGGAATGAAGGTGTGTTAAGTCAAAGAACAGAGGTGTGTGAACTCAGAATGGAGGTGTGTGAAGTCCCAGAATGGAGGTGTGGGAAGTCATAGAATGGAGTTGTATGAAGTCACAGAATGGAGATGCATGAATTCATAGAATGGAGGTGTGTGAAGTCATAGAATGGAGGTGTGTGAAGTCACAGAATGGACGTGTGTGAAGTCAAAGAATGGAGGTGTGTGAATCACAGAATAGAGGTGTGTGAACTCAAAATGGAGGTGTGTGAAGTCAAAGAATGGAGGTGTGTGAAGTCATAGAATGGAAGTGTGTGAAGTCATAGAATGGAGGTGTGTGAAGCCAGAATTGAGGTGTGTGAAGTAACAGAATTGAGGTGTGTGAACTCAGAATGGAGGTGTGTGAAGTCACAGAATGGAGGTTTGTGAAATCATAGAACGGAGGTGTGTGAAGTCATAGAACGGATGTTTCTGAAGTAGAATGAAGGTGTGTGAAGTCATAGAATGGAGGTGTGTGAAGTGAGAATGGAGGTGTGTGAACTCATAAAATGGAGATGTTTGAAGTCATGGAATGGAGGTGTGTGAAGCCCAAAAATAGAGGTGTGTGAAGTCAAACAATGTTAATGTGAGTGAAGTCACAGAATGGAGGTGTATGAATTCAAAGAATGGAAGTGTGTGAACTCAAAATGGAGGTGTGTGCAGTAACAGAATGGAGGTGTGTGAAGTCACATAATGTAGGTGTGTGAAGTCATAGAATGGAGGTGTGTGAAGTCACAGAATGGAGGACTGTGAAGTCATAGAATGGAGGTGTGTTAAGTCACAGAATCGAGGTGTGTGAACTCAGAGAATGGAGGTGTGTGAACACAGAATGGAGGTGTGTGAAGTCACAGATCGGAGATTTGTGAAGTCATAGAATGGAGGTGGGTGAAGTCATAGAATGGATGTTTCTGAAGTAAGAATGAAGGTGTGTGAAGTCAAAGAATGGAGGTGTGTGAAGTCAAAATGGAGGTGTGCGAACTCATAGAATGGAGGTGTGTGAACTCATAGAATGGAGGTGTGTGAAGTCCCAGAATGGAGGTGTGTGAAGTCAAAGAATGGAGGTGTGTGAATTCATCGAATGGAGGTGTGGGAAGTCATGGAATGGAGGTGTGTAACGTCACAGAATGGAGGTGTGTGAATTCAGAATGGAGTTGTGTGAAGTCATAGAATGGAGGTGTGTGAAGTCACAATGGAGGTGTGTGAAGTCATAGAATGGAGGTTTGTGAAGTCAGAATGGAGGTGTGTGAACTCATAGAATGGAGGTGTGTGAAGTCACAATGGAGGTGTGTAAAGTCATAGAATGGAGGTGTGTGAAGTCACAGAATGGAGGTTGTGAAGTCATAGAATGGAGCTGTGTAAAGTCAGATTGGAGGTGTGTGAAGTCACAGAATGGAGGTGTCTGAATTCAGAATGGAGGTGTGTGACGTCACAGAATGGAGGTGTGTGAAGTCATAGAATGGAGGTATGTGAAGTCATAGAATGGAGGTGTGTGAAGTCATAGAATGAAGGTGTGTGAACTCACAATGGAGATGTGTGAAGTCAAAGAATGGAGGTGTGTGAAGTCAAAGAATGGAATTGTGTGAAGTCACAGAATGGAGGTGTGTGAAGGCACAGAATGGAGGTGTGTGAAATCATAGAATGGAGCTGTGTGAAGTCAGAATGGAGGTGTGTGAAGTCAGAGAATGAAGGTGTCTGAACTCACAATGGAGATGTGTGAAGTCAAAGAATGGAGGTGTGTGAAGTCAAAGAATGGATGTGTGTGAAGTCATAGAATGGAGGTGTGTGAAGTCATAGAATGGAGGTGTGTGAAGTCATAGAATGGAGGTGTGTGAAGTAACAGAATTGATGTTTGTGAAGTCAGAATGGAGGTGTGTGAAGTCAGAATGGAGGTTTGTGAAGTCATAGAATGGAGGTGTGTGAAGTCGTAAAATGGATGTGTGTGAAGTCACAGAATTGATGTTTGTGAAGTCAGAATGGAGGTGTGTGAAATCACAATGGAGGTGTGTGAAGTCAAAGAATGGAGGTGTGTGAAGTCACAGAATTGATGTTTGTGAAGTCAGAATGGAGGTGTGTGAAGTCAGAATGGACGTGTGTGAAGTCATAGAATGGAGGTGTGTGAAGTCACAATGCAGGTGTGTGAACTCATAGAATGGAGATGTGTGAAGTCACAGAATGGAGGTGTGTGAAGTCATAAAATGGAGGTGTGTGAAGTCATAGAATGGAGGTGTGTGAAGTCATAGAATGGAGGTGTGTGAAGTCATAGAATGGAGGTGTGTGAAGTCATAGAATGGAGATTTGTGAAGTCATAGAATGGAGGTGGGTGAATTCATACAATGGATGTTCCTGAAGTAAGAATGCAGGTGTGTGAAGTCATAGAGTGGAGGTGTGTGAAATCATAGAATGAAGGTGTGTGAAGTCACGGAATGAAGGTGTGTTAAGTCACAGAACAGAGGTGTGTGAACTCAGAATGGAGGTGTGTGAAGTCCCAGAATGGAGGTGTGGGAAGTCATAGAATGGAGTTGTGTGAAGTCACAGAATGGAGATGTATGAATTCATAGAATGGAGGTGTGTGAAGTCATAGAATGGAGGTGTGTGAAGTCACAGAATGGAGGTGTGTGAAGTCAAAGAATGGAGGTGTGTGAAGTCACAGAATGGAGGTGTGTGAACTCAAAATGGAGGTGTGTGAAGTCAAAGAATGGAGGTGTGTGAAGTCATAGAATGGAAGTGTGTGAAGTCATAGAATGGAGGTGTGTGAAGCCAGAATTGAGGTGTGTGAAGTCACAGAATTGAGGTGTGTGAACTCAGAATGGAGGTGTGTGAAGTCACAGAATGGAGGTTTGTGAAATCATAGAACGGAGGTGTGTGAAGTCATAGAACGGATGTTTCTGAAGTAGAATGGAGGTGTGTGAAGTCATAGAATGTAGGTGTGTGAAGTCAAAATGGAGGTGTGCGAACTCATAAAATGGAGATGTGTGAAGTCATGGAATGGAGGTGTGTGAAATCCAAAAATAGAGGTGTGTGAAGTCAAACAATGTTAATGTGTGTGAAGGCACAGAATGGAGGTGTGTGAATTCAAAGAATGGAAGTGTGTGAACTCAAAATGGAGGTGTGTGAAGTAACAGAATTGAGGTGTGTGAAGTCACATAATGTAGGTGTGTGAAGTCATAGAATGGAAGTGTGTGAAGTCACAGAATGGAGGTGTGTGAAGTCACAGAATGGAGGTGTGTGAAGTCAAAATGGAGGTGTGTGAACTCATAGAATGGAAGTTTGTGAACTCCTAGAACGGAGGTGTGTGAAGTCATGTAATGGAGGTGTGTGAAGTCAAAGAATGGAGGTGTGTGAAGTCAAACAATAAAGGTGTGTGAAGTCACAGAATGGAGGTGTGTGAAATCACAGAATGGAGGTGTGTGAAGTCAAAAATGTGGTGTGTAGAGTCACAAATGGAGGTGTGTGAACTCACACAATGGAGGTGTGTGAAGTCAAAGAATGGAGGTGTGTGAAGTCATGGAATGGAGGTGTGTGAAGTCACAGAATGGAGGTGTGTGAAGTCATAGATTGGAGGTGTATGAGGTCATAGAATGGATGTTTCTGAATAAGAATGAATGTGTGTGAAGTCATAGAGGGAGGTGTATGAAGTCAAAATGGAGGTGTGTGAACTCATTCAATGGAGGTCTGATAACTCATAGAATGGAGGTGTGTGAAGTCATGGAATAAAGGTGTGTGAAGTCAAAGAATGCATTGTGTGAAGTCAAACAATAAAGGTGTGTGAAGTCACAGAATGGAGGTGTGTGAAATCACAGAATGGAGGTGTGTGAAGTCATGGAATTGAGGTGTGTGAAGTCACAGAATGGAGGTGTGTGAAGTCAGAATGGAGTTGTGTGAAGTCATAGAATGGAGGTGTGTGAAGTCACAAGGGAGGTGTGTGAAATCATAGAATGGTGGTGTGTGAAGTCATCGAATGGAGGTGTGTGAAGGCATGGAATGGAGGTGTGTGAAGTCAAGGAATGGAGGTGTGTGAAGTCACAGAATGGAGGTGTGTGAAGTCAAAATGGAGTTGTGTGAAGTCATAGAATGGAGGTGTGTGAAGTCACAAGGGAGGTGTGTGAAATCATAGAATGGAAGTGTGTGAAGTCACATTACGGAGGTGTGTGAAGTCACAGAATGGAGCTGTGTGAAGTCAGATTGGAGGTGTGTGAAGTCACAGAATGGAGGTGTGTGAACTCAAAATGGAAGTGTGTGAAAACACAGAATGGAGGTGTGAAGTCATAGAATGGAGGTGTGTGAAGTCATAGAATGGAGGTGTGTGAAGTCACAGAATTGAGGTGTGTGAAGTCACAGAATGGAGGTGGGTGAAGTCATAGAATGGAGGTGTGTGAAGTCATAGAATGGAGGTGTGTGATCATAGAATGGATGTTTGTGAAGTAAGAATGAAGGTGTGTTAAGTCTAGAATGGAGGTGTGTGAAGGCACAGAATGGAGGTATGTGAAGTCATAGAATGGAGCTGTGTGAAGTCATAATGGAGGTGTGTGAAGTCATAGAATGGAGGTGTGTGAAATCGCAATGGAGGTTTGTGAAGTCAAAGAATGGAGGTGTGTGAAGTCATAGAAAGGAATTGTGTGAAGTCATAGAATGGAGGTGTGTGAAGTCACAGAATGGAGGTGTGTGAACTCAAAATGGAGGTGTGTGAAGTCAAAGAATGGAGGTGTGTGAAGTCATAGAATGGAAGTGTGTGAAGTCATAGAATGGAGGTGTGTGAAGCCAGAATTGAGGTGTGTGAAGTCACAGAATTGAGGTGTGTGAACTCAGAATGGAGGTGTGTGAAGTCACAGAATGGAGGTTTGTGAAATCATAGAACGGAGGTGTGTGAAGTCATAGAACGGATGTTTCTGAAGTAGAATGGAGGTGTGTGAAGTCATAGAATGTAGGTGTGTGAAGTCAAAATGGAGGTGTGCGAACTCATAAAATGGAGATGTGTGAAGTCATGGAATGGAGGTGTGTGAAATCCAAAAATAGAGGTGTGTGAAGTCAAACAATGTTAATGTGTGTGAAGGCACAGAATGGAGGTGTGTGAATTCAAAGAATGGAAGTGTGTGAACTCAAAATGGAGGTGTGTGAAGTAACAGAATTGAGGTGTGTGAAGTCACATAATGTAGGTGTGTGAAGTCATAGAATGGAAGTGTGTGAAGTCACAGAATGGAGGTGTGTGAAGTCACAGAATGGAGGTGTGTGAAGTCAAAATGGAGGTGTGTGAACTCATAGAATGGAAGTTTGTGAACTCCTAGAACGGAGGTGTGTGAAGTCATGTAATGGAGGTGTGTGAAGTCAAAGAATGGAGGTGTGTGAAGTCAAACAATAAAGGTGTGTGAAGTCACAGAATGGAGGTGTGTGAAATCACAGAATGGAGGTGTGTGAAGTCAAAAATGTGGTGTGTAGAGTCACAAATGGAGGTGTGTGAACTCACACAATGGAGGTGTGTGAAGTCAAAGAATGGAGGTGTGTGAAGTCATGGAATGGAGGTGTGTGAAGTCACAGAATGGAGGTGTGTGAAGTCATAGATTGGAGGTGTATGAGGTCATAGAATGGATGTTTCTGAATAAGAATGAATGTGTGTGAAGTCATAGAGGGAGGTGTATGAAGTCAAAATGGAGGTGTGTGAACTCATTCAATGGAGGTCTGATAACTCATAGAATGGAGGTGTGTGAAGTCATGGAATAAAGGTGTGTGAAGTCAAAGAATGCATTGTGTGAAGTCAAACAATAAAGGTGTGTGAAGTCACAGAATGGAGGTGTGTGAAATCACAGAATGGAGGTGTGTGAAGTCATGGAATTGAGGTGTGTGAAGTCACAGAATGGAGGTGTGTGAAGTCAGAATGGAGTTGTGTGAAGTCATAGAATGGAGGTGTGTGAAGTCACAAGGGAGGTGTGTGAAATCATAGAATGGTGGTGTGTGAAGTCATCGAATGGAGGTGTGTGAAGGCATGGAATGGAGGTGTGTGAAGTCAAGGAATGGAGGTGTGTGAAGTCACAGAATGGAGGTGTGTGAAGTCAAAATGGAGTTGTGTGAAGTCATAGAATGGAGGTGTGTGAAGTCACAAGGGAGGTGTGTGAAATCATAGAATGGAAGTGTGTGAAGTCACATTACGGAGGTGTGTGAAGTCACAGAATGGAGCTGTGTGAAGTCAGATTGGAGGTGTGTGAAGTCACAGAATGGAGGTGTGTGAACTCAAAATGGAAGTGTGTGAAAACACAGAATGGAGGTGTGAAGTCATAGAATGGAGGTGTGTGAAGTCATAGAATGGAGGTGTGTGAAGTCACAGAATTGAGGTGTGTGAAGTCACAGAATGGAGGTGGGTGAAGTCATAGAATGGAGGTGTGTGAAGTCATAGAATGGAGGTGTGTGATCATAGAATGGATGTTTGTGAAGTAAGAATGAAGGTGTGTTAAGTCTAGAATGGAGGTGTGTGAAGGCACAGAATGGAGGTATGTGAAGTCATAGAATGGAGCTGTGTGAAGTCATAATGGAGGTGTGTGAAGTCATAGAATGGAGGTGTGTGAAATCGCAATGGAGGTTTGTGAAGTCAAAGAATGGAGGTGTGTGAAGTCATAGAAAGGAATTGTGTGAAGTCATAGAATGGAGGTGTGTGAAGCCAGAATTGAGGTGTGTGAAGTCACAGAATTGAGGTGTGTGAACTCAGAATGGAGGTGTGTGAAGTCACAGAATGGAGGTTTGTAAAGTCATAGAATGGAGGTGTGTGAAGTCATAGAATGCATGTTTCTGAAGTAGAATGAAGGTGTGTGAAGTCATAGAATGTAGGTGTGTGAAGTCAAAATGGAGGTGTGCGAACTCATAAAATGGAGATGCGTGAAGTCATGGAATGGAGGTGTGTGAAGTCCAAAAATGGAGGTGTGTGAAGTCAAACAATGGTGGTGTGTGAAGTCACAGAATGGAGGTGTGTGAAGTCAAAGAATGGAAGTGTGTGAAGTCAAAATTGAGGTGTGTGAAGTCAAAATGGAGGTGTGTGAACTCATAGAATGGAGGTGTGTTAACTCATAGAATGCAGGTGTGTGAAGTCAAAGAATGGAGGTGTGTGAAGTCATCGAATGGAAGTGTGGGAGTCATGGAATGGAGGTGTGTGAAGTCACAGAATGGAGGTGTGTGAAGTCAGAATGGAGTTGTGTGAAGTCATAGAATGGAGGTGTGTGAAGTCAGAATGGAGGTGTGTGAAGTCATAGAATGGAGGTGTGTGAAGTCAGAATGGAGGTGTGTGAACTCATAGAATGGAGGTGTGAGAAGTCACAATGGAGGTGTGTGAAGTCATAGAATGGAGGTGTGTGAACTCAGAATGGAGGTGTGTGAAGTCACAGAATGGAGGTGTGTCAAGTCATAGAATGTAGGTGTGTGAAGTCAGAATGGAGGTGTGTGAACTCATAGAATGGAGCTGTGTGAAGTCACAGTGGAGGTGTGTGAAATCATAGAATGGAGGTGTGTGAAGTCAAAGAATGGAGGTGTGTGAAGTAATAGAATGGAGCTGTGTGAAGTCAGATTGGAGTTGTGTGAAGTCACAGAATGGAGGTGTGTGAACTCAGAATGGAGGTGTGTGAAGTCACAGAATGAAGGTTTGTGAAGTCATAGAATGGAGGTGTGTGAAGTCATAGAATGGATGTGTGTGAAGTCATAATGGAGGTGTGTGAAGTCACAGAATTGAGGTGTGTGAAGTCACAGAATGGAGGTTTGTGAAGTCATAGAATGGAGGTGTGTGAAGTCATAGAATGGAGGTGTGTGAAGTCATAGAATGGATGTTTGTGAAGTAACAATGAAGGTGTGTTAAGTCATAGAATGGAGGTGTGTGAAGGCACAGAATGGAGGTGTGTGAAGTCATAGAATGGAGGTGTTTGAAGTCAGAATGGAGGGGTGTGAAGTCACAGAATGGAGGTGTGTGAAGTCACAGAACGGAGGTGTTTGAACTCAGAATGGAGGTGTGTGAAATCACAGAATGGAGGTGTGTGAAGTCATAGAATGAAGGTGTGTGAAATCATAGAATGGAGGTGTGGGAAGGCATAGAGTGGAGCAGTGTGAAGTCAGATTGGAGGTGTGCGAAGTCACAGAATGGAGGTGTGTGAAGTCATTGAATGGAGCTGGGTGAAGTCAGAATGGAGGTATGTGAAGTCACAGAATTGAGGTGTGTGAACTCAGAAGGGAGGTGTGTGAAGTCACAGAATCTACATGTGAAGTCATAGAATCGAGGTGTGTGAAGTCATAGAATGGAGGTGTGTGAAGTCATAATGGAGGTGTGTGAAGTCACAGAATTGAGGTGTGTGAAGTCACAGAATGGAGGTGTGTGAAGTCATAGAATGGAGGTGTGTGAAGTCAAAACGGAGGTGTGTGAAGTCACAGAATGGAGGTGCGTTAAATCACAGAATGGAGGTTTGTGAACTCAGAATGGAGGTGTGTGAAGTCACAGAATGGAGGTGAGGGAAGTCATAGAATGGAGTTGTGTGAAGTCACAGAATGGAGGTGTGTGAATTAATAGAATGGAGGTGTGAGAAATCATAGAATGGTGGTGTGTGAAGTCACAGAATGGAGGTGTGTGAAGTCACAATGGAGGTGTGTGAAGTCAAAGAATGGAGGTGGGTGAAGTCATAGAATGGAATTGTGTGAAGTCATAGAATGGAGGTGTGTGAAGTCATAGAATGGAGGTGTGTGAAGTCATAGAATGGATGTTTCTGAAGTAGAATGAAGGTGTGTGAAGTCATAGAATGGAGGTGTGTGAAGTCAAAATGGGGGTATGTGAACTCATAAAATGGAGATGTGTGAAGTCATGGAATGGAGCTGTGTGAAGTCAAAGAATATAGTTGTGTGAAGTCAAACAATGGTGGTGTGTGAAGGCACAGAATGGAGGTGTGTTAAGTCAAAGAATGGAAGTGTGTGAAGTCAAAATGGAGGTGTGTGAAGTCACAGAATGAAGGTGTTTGAAGTCAAAATTGTGGTGTGTGAAGTCACAAATGGAGGTGTCTGAAGTCGGAATGCAGCTGTGTGAAGTCATAGAATGGAGGTGTGTGAAGTCAGAATGGAGGTGTGTGAACTCATAGAATGGAGTGTGTGAAGTCACAATGAGGCTGTGTGAAGTCATAGAATGTGGGTGTATGAAGTCAAATTGGAGGTGTGTGAAATCACAGAATGGAGGTGTGTCAACTCGGAAATGAGGTGTGTGAAGTCATAGAATGGAGGTGTGTGAATTCATAGAATGGAAGTGTGTGAACTCATAGAATGGAGGGGTGTGAAGTCAAAGAATTGAGGTTTGTGAAGTCAGAATGGAGGTGTGTTCAGTCAGGATGGAGGTGGGTGAAGGCACAGAATGGAGGTGTGGGAACTCAGAATGGAAGTGTGTGGTCTCAGAACGGAGGTTTGTGAAGTCATAGAATGTAGGTGCGTGAAGTCATAGAATGGATGTTTCTGAAGTGAGAATGAAGGTGTATGAAGTCAAAGAATGGAGGTGTGTGAAGTCAAAATGGAGGTGTGTGAACTCATAGCATGGTGGTGTGTGAACTCATAGAATGGAGGTGTTTGAAGTCATGGAATGGAGGTCTGTGAAGTCAAAAAATGGAGGTGTGTGAAGTCAAAAAATAAAGGTGTGTGAAGTCACAGAATGGAGGTGTGTGAACTAATAGAATGGAGGTGCATGAAGTCAAAGAATGGAGGTGTGTGAAGTCATCGAATGGAGGTGTGTGAAGTCATGGAATGGAGGTGTGTGAAGTCAGATGGAGTTGTGTGAAGTCATAGAATGGAGGTGTGTGAAGTCAGAATGGAGGTGTGTGAAGTCATAGAATGGAGGTGTGTGAGGTCATAATGGAGGGGTGTGAACTCATAGAGTTGAGGTGTGTGAAGTCACAATGGAGGTATGTGAAGTCATAGAATGGTGGTGTGTGAAGTCACAGAATGGAGGTGTGGAAGTCATAGAATGGAGGTGTGTGAAGTCAGAATGGAGGTGTGTGAAGTCATAGAAAGGAGGTGTGTGAAGTTATAATGTAGGTGTGTGAAGTCACCGAATTGAGGTGTGTGAAGTCACAGAATGGAGGTGTGTGAAGTCATAGAATGGATGTTTGTGAAATAAGAATGAAGGTGTGTTAAGTCATAAAATGGAGATGTGTGAAGGCACAGAATGGAGGTGTGTGAAGTCATAGAATGGAGCTGTGTGAAGTCAGAATGGAGGTGTGTGAAGTCATAGAATGGAGGTGTGTGAACTCACAATGGAGATGTGTGAAGTCAAAAAATGGAGGTGTGTGAAGTCAAAGAATGGAGGTGTGTGAAGTCATAGAAGGGAGGTGTGTGAAGTCATAGAATGGAGGTGTGTGAAGTCACAGAATTGATGTTGTGAAGTCAGAATGGAGGTGTGTGAAGTCAGAATGGAGGTTTGTGAAGTCATAGAATGGAGGTGTGTGAAGTCATAGAATAGAGGTGTGTGAAGTCATAGAATGGAGGTCTTTGAAATCACAGAATTGATGTTTGTGAAGTCAGAATGTAGGTGTGTGAACTCACAATGGAGGTGTGTGAAGTCAAAGAATGGAGGTGTGTGAAGTCACAGAATTGATGTTTGTGAAGTCAGAATGGAGGTGTGTGAAGTCAGAATGGAGGTGTGTGATGTCATAGAATGGAGGTGTGTGAAGTCACAATGCAGGTGTGTGAACTCATAGAATGGAGGTGTGTGAAGTAACAGAATGGAGGTGTGTGAAGTCATAGAATGGAGGTGTGTCAAGTAATAGAATGGAGGTGTGTGAAGTCATAGAATGGAGGTTTGTGAAGTCATAGAATGGAGGTGTGTGAAGTCATAGAATCGAAGTTCCTGAAGTAAGAATGTAGGTGTGTGAAGTCATATAATGGAGGTGTGTGAAGTCAAAATGGTGGTGTGGGAACTCATAGAATGGATGTGTGTGAACTGATAGAGTGGAGGTGTGTGAAGTCATGGAATGGAGGTGTGTGAAGTCACAGAATGGAGGTGTGTGAAGTCACAGAATGGAGGTGTGCGAAGTCAAAATGGAGGTGTGTGAAATCATAGAATGGAGGTGTGTGAACTTATAGAATGGAGGTGTGTGAAGTCATGGAATGGAGGTGTGTGAAGTCAAAGAATGGTGGTCTGTGAAGCCAAACAAAAATGTTGTGTGAAGTCACAGAATGGAGGTGTGTGAAATCACAGAATGGAGGTGTGTGAAGTCAAAAAGGTGGTGTGTAGAGTCACAAATGGAGGTGTGTGAACTCATAGAATGGAGGTGTGTGAAGTCAAAGAATGGAGGTGTGTGAAGTCATGGAATGGAGGTGTGTGAAGTCACAGAATGGAGGTGTGTGAAGTCATAGAATGGAGGTGTGTGAAGTCATAGAATGGATGTTTCTGAAGTAAGAATGAAGGTGTGTGAAGTCATAGAATGGAGGTGTGTGAAGTCAAAATGGAGGTGTGTGAACTCATAGAATGGAGGTCTGAGAACTCATAGAATGGAGGTGTGTGAAGTCATGGAATAAAGGTGTGTGAAGTCAAGGAATGCAGGTTTGTGAAGTCAAACAATAAAGGTGTGTGAAGTCACAGAATGGAGGTGTGTGAAATCACAGAATGGAGGTGTGTGAAGTCAAAATGTGTTGTGTAGAGTCACAAATGGAGGTGTGTGAACTCATAGAATGGAGGTGTGTGAAGTCAAAGAATGGAGGTGTGTGTAGTCATCGAATGGAGGTGTGTGAAGTCATGGAATGGAGGTGTGTGAAGTCACAGAATGGAGGAGTGTGAAGTCAGAATGGAGATGTGTGAAGTCATAGAATGGAGGTGTGTGAAGTCAGAAAGGAGGAGTGTGAAGTCATAGAATGAAGGTTTGTGAAGTCAGAATGGAGGTGTGTGAACTCATAGAATGGCGGTGTGTTAAGTCACAATGGAGGTGTGTGAAATCATAGAATGGAGGTGTGTGAAGTCACAGTATGGAGGTGTGTGAAGTCATAGAACGAAGCTGTGTGAAGTGAGAATTGAGGTGTGTGAAGTCACAGAATGGAGGTGTGTGAACTCAGAATGGAGGTGTGTTAAGTCACAGAATCTATGTGTGTGAAGTCATAGAATGGATGTGTGTGAAGTCATAGAATGGAGGTGTGTGAACTCATAATGGAGGCGAGAGAAGTCACAGAATTGAGGTGTGTGAAGTCACAGAATGGAGGTGTGTGAACTCATAGAATGGAGGTGTGTGAAGTCAGAACGGAGGTGTGTGAACTCAGATTGGAGGTGTGGGAAGTCAAAATGGAGGTGTGTGAATTTATAGAATGGAGGTGTGTGAAGTCACAGAATGGAGGGGTGTGAAGTCAAAGAATGGAGTTGTGTGGGTCATAGAATAGAGATGTGTGAAGTCATAGAATGGAGGTGTGTGAAGTCATAGAATGGAGGTGTGTGAAGTCACAGAATGAAGGTGCGTTAAGTCACAGAATGGAGGTTTGTGAACTCAGAATGTAGGTGTGTGAAGTCACAGAATGGAGGTGTGGGAAGTCATAGAATGGAGTTGTGTGAAGTCACAGAATGGAGGTGTGTGAATTAATAGAATGTAGATGTGAGAAATCATAGAATGGAGGTGTGTGAAGTCACAGAATGGAGGTGGGTGAAGTCACAGAATGGAGTTGTGTGAAGTCACAGAATGGAGGTGTGTGAACTCACAATGGAGGTGTGTGAAGTCAAAGAATGGAGGTGTGTGAAGTCATAGAATGGAATTGTGTGAAGTCATAGAATGGAGATGTGTGAACTCAGAATGGAGGTGTGTGAAGTTACAGAATGGAGGTTTGTGAAGTCATAGAAGGGAGGTGTGTGAAGTCATAGAATGGATGTTTCTGAAGTAGAATGAAGATGTATGAACTCATATCATGGAGGTGTGTGAAGTCAAAATGGAGGTGTGTGAACTCATAAAATGGAGATGTGTGAAGTCATGGAATGGAGGTGTGTGAAGTCCATGAATATAGGTGTGTGAAGTCAAACAATGGTGTTGTGTGTAGTCAGAGAATGCAGGTGTGTTAAGTCAAAGAATGGAAGTGTGTGAAGTCAAAATGGAGGTGTGTGAAGTCACAGAATGTAGGTGTGTGAAGTCACAGAATGAAGGTGTTTGAAGTCAAAATTGTGGTGTGTGAAGTCACAAATGGAGGTGTCTGTAGTCAGAATGCAGCTGTGTGAAGTCATAGAATGGAGGTGTGTGAAGTCAGAATGGAGGTGTGTGAACTCATAGAATGCAGTGTGTGAAGTCACAATTGGGGTGTGTGACGTCATAGAATGGGGGTGTGTGAATTCAAATTGGAGGTGTGAAATCACAGAATGGAGGTGTGTCAACTCAGAAATGAGGAGTGTGAAGTCATAGAATGGAAGTGCGTGAAGTCATAGAATGGATGTTTCTGAAGTAAGAATGAAGGTGTGTGAAGTCATAGAATGGAAGTGTGTGAAGTCAAAATGGAGGTGTGTAAACTCATAGAATGGAGGTGTGTGAACTCACAGAATGGAGGTGTGTGAAGTCACAGAATGGAGGTGTGTGAAGTCAGAATTGAGTTGTGTGAAGTCATAGAATGGAGGTGTGTAAAGTCAGAATGGAGTTGTGTGAAGTCATAGAATGGAGGTGTGTGTAGTCAGAATGGAGGTGTGTGAACTCATGGAATGGAAGTGTGTGAAGTCACAGTGGAGGTGTGTGAAGTCATAGAATGGAGGTGTGTGAAGTCACAGAATGGAGGTGTGTGAAGTCATAGAATGAAGCTGTGTGAAGTCAGATTGCAGGTGTGTGAAGCCACAGAATGGAGGTGTGTGAACTCAGAATGGAGGTGTGTGAAGTCACAAAATGGAGGTGTGTGAAGTCATAGAATGGAGGTGTGTGAAGGCACAGAATGGAGGTGTGTGACGTCATATAATGGAGCTGTGTGAAGTCAGAATGGAGGTGTGTGAAGTCACAGAATGGAGGTGTGTGAACTCAGAATGGAGGTGTGTGAAGTCACAGAATGGAGGTGTGTTAAGTCACAGAACGGAGGTGTTGGAACTCAGAATGGAGGTCTGTGAAGTCACAGAATGGAGGTGTGTGAAGTCATAGAATGGAGGTGTGTGAAATCATAGAATGGATGTGTGTGAAGTCATAAGGAGGTGTGTGAAGTCACAGAATTGATGTGTGTGAAGTCACAGAATGGAGGTGTGTGAAGTCATAGAATGGAGGTGTGGGGAGTCATAGAATGGAGGTGTGTGAAGTCATAGAATGGATGTTTGTTAAGTAAGAATGAAGGTGTGTTAAGTCATAGAATGGAGGTGTGTGAAGGCACAGAATGGAGGTGTGTGAAGTCATATAATGGAGCTGTGTGAAGTCAGAATGGAGGTGTGTGAAGTCACAGAATGGAGGTGTGTGAACTCAGAATGGAGGTGTGTGAAGTCACAGAATGGAGGTGTGTTAAGTCACAGAACGGAGGTTTTCGAACTCAGAATGGAGGTGTGTGAAGTCACAGAATGGAGGTGTGTGAAGTCATAGAATGGAGGTGTGTGAAATCATAGAATGGAGGTGTGGGAAGTCAGAGAATGGAGTTGTGTGAAGTCAGAATGGAGGTGTGCGAAGTCACAGAATGGAGGTGTGTGAAGTCATTTTATGGAGCTGTGTGAAGTCAGAACGGAGGTGTGTGAACTCAGATTGGAGGTGTGGGAAGTCACAATGGAGGTGTGTGAAGTTATAGAATGGAGGTGTGTGAAGTCACAGAATGGAGGGGTGTGAAGTCAAAGACTGGAGGTGTGTGAAGTCATAGAATGGAGGTGTGTGAAGTCATAGAATGGAGGTCTGTGAAGTCATCGAATGGAGGTGTGAGAAGTCACAGAATGAAGGTGCGTTAAGTCACAGAATCAAGGTTTGTGAACTCAGAATGGAGGTGTGTGAAGTCACAGAATGGAGGTGTGGGAAGTTATAGAATGGAGTTGTGTGAAGTCACAGAATGGAGGTGTGTGAATTAATAGAATGGAGGTGTGAGAAATCATAGAATGGAGGTGTGTGAAGTCACAGAATGGAGGTGTGTTTAGTCACAGAATGGAGGTGTGTGAAGTCACAAAATGGAGGTGTGTGAACTCACAATGGAGGTGTGTGAAGTCAAAGAATGGAGGTGTGTGAAGTCATAGAATGGAATTGTGTGAAGTCATAGAATGGAGGTGTGTGAAGTGAAAATTGAGGTGTGTGAAGTCACGGAATTGAGGTGTGTGAACTCAGAATGGAGGTGTGTGAAGTCACAGAATGGAGGTTTGTGAAGTCATAGAATGGAGGTGTGTGAAGTCCTAGAATGGATGTTTCTGAAGTAGAATGTTGTGTGAAGTCATAGAATGGAGGTGTGTGAAGTCAAAATGGAGGTGTGTGAACTCATAAAATGGAGATGTGTGAAGTCATGGAATGGAGGTGTGCGAAGTCCAAGAATATAGGTGTGTGAAGTCAAACAATGGTGGTGTGTGAAGTCACAGAATGGAGGTGTGTGAAGTCACAGAATGAAGGTGTTTGAAGTCAAAATTGTGGTGTGTGAAGTTGAAAATGGAGGTGTCTGAAGTCAGAATGCAGCTGTGTGAAGTCATAGAATGGAGGTGTGTGAAATCAGAATGGAGGTGTGTGAACTCACAGAATGGAGTGTGTGAAGTCACAATTGGGGTGTGTGAAGTCATAGAATGGGGGTGTGTGAGGTAAAATTGGAGGTGTGTGAAATCACACAATGGAGGTGTGTCAACTCAGAAATGAGGTGTGTGAAGTCATAGAATGGAAGTGCGTGAAGCCATAGAATGGAAGTAAGAATGAAGGTGTGTGAAGTCATAGAATGCAGGTGTGTTAAGTCAAAATGGAGGTGTGTGAACTCATAGAATGGATGTGTGTGAACTCATAGAATGGAGGTGTGTGAAGTCATGGAATGGAGGTAAGTGAAGTCAAAGAATGGAGGTGTGTGAAGTCATCGAATGGAGGTGTGTGAAGTCATGGAATGGAGGTGTGTGAAGTCACAGAATGGAGGTATGTGAAGTCAGAATGGAGTTGTGTGAAGTCATAGAATGGACGTGTGTGAAGTCAGAATGGAGGTGTGTGAAGTCATAGAATGGAGGTGTGTGAAGTCAGAATGGAGGTGTGTGAACTCACAGAATGGAGGTGTGTGAAGTCACAATGGAGGTGTGTGAAGTCATAGAATGGAGGTGTGCTAAGTCACAGAATGGAGGTGTGTGAAGTCATAGAATGGAGCTGTGTGAAGTCAGATTTGAGGTGTGTGAAGTCAAAGAATGGAGGTGTGTGAACTCAGAATGGAGGTGTGTGAAGTCACAGAATTGAGGTGCGTGAAGTCACAGAATGGAGGTGTGTGAAGTCATAGAATGGAGGTGTGCGAAGTCATAGAATGGAGGTGTGTGACGTCATAGAATGGATGTTTGTTAAGTAAGAATGAAGGTGTGTTAAGTCATAGAATGGAGGTGTGCGAAGGCACAGAATGGAGGTGTGTGAAGTCATAGAATGGAGGTCTGTGAAATCACAGAATTGATGTTTGTGAAGTCAGAATGTAGGTGTGTGAACTCACAATGGAGGTGTCTGAAGTCATAGAATGGAGGTGTGTGCAGTCACAATGCTGGTGTGTGAACTCATAGAATGGAGGTGTGTGAAGTCACAGAATGGAGGTGTGTGAAGTCATAGAATGGAGGTGTGTGAAGTCATAGAATGGAGGTTTGTGAAGTCATAGAATGGAGGTGTGTGAAGTCATAGAATGGAAGTTTCTGAAGTAAGAATGCAGGTGTGTGAAGTCATAGAATGGAGGTGTGTGAAGTCAAAATGGTGGTGTGGGAACTCATAGAATGGATGTGGGTGAACTGATAGAGTGGAGGTGTGTGAAGTCATGGAATGGAGGTGTGTGAAGTCACAGAATGGAGGTGTGTGAAGTCACAGAATGGAGGTGTGTGAAGTCAAAATGGAGGTGTGTGAAATCATAGAATGGAGGTGTGTGAACTCATAGAATGGAGGTGTGTGAAGTCATGGAATGGAGGTGTGTGAAGTCAAAGAATGGAGGTGTGTGAAGTCAAACAAAAATGGTGTGTGAAGTCACAGAATGGAGGTGTGTGAAATCACAGAATGGAGGTGTGTGAAGTCACATAGGTGCTGTGTAGAGTCACAAATGGAGGTGTGTGAACTCATAGAATGGAGGTGTGTGATGTCAAACAATGGAGGTGTGTGAAGTCATGGAATGGAGGTGTGAGAAGTCACAGAATGGAGGTGTGTGAAGTCATAGAATGGAGGTGTGTGAAGTCATAGAATGGATGTTTCTGAAGTAAGAATGAAGGTGTGTGAAGTCACAGAATGGAGGTGTGTGAAGTCACAATGCAGGTGTGTGAACTCATAGAATGAAGGTGTGTGAAGTCTCGGAATGAAGGTGTGTTAAGTCACAGAACAGAGGTGTGTGAACTCAGAATGGAGGTGTGTGAAGTCCCAGAATGGAGGTGTGGGAAGTCATAGAATGGAGTTGTATGAAGTCACAAAATGGAGATGCATGAATTCATAGAATGGAGGTGTGTGAAGTCATAGAATGGAGGTGTGTGAATTCACAGAATGGACGTGTGTGAAGTCAAAGAATGGAGGTGTGTGAATCACAGAATAGAGGTGTGTGAACTCAAAATGGAGGTGTGTGAAGTCAAAGAATGGAGCTGTGTGAAGTCATAGAATGGAAGTGTGTGAAGTCATAGAATGGAGGTGTGTGAAGCCAGAATTGAGGTGTGTGAAGTCACAGAATTGAGGTGTGTGAACTCAGAATGGAGGTGTGTGAAGTCACAGAATGGAGGTTTGTGAAATCATAGAACGGAGGTGTGTGAAGTCATAGAACGGATGTTTCTGAAGTAGAATGAAGGTGTGTGAAGTCATAGAATGGAGGTGTGTGAAGTCAAAATGGAGGTGTGTGAAGTCAAACAATGTTAATGTGAGTGAAGTCACAGAATGGAGGTGTATGAATTCAAAGAATGGAAGTGTGTGAACTCAAAATGGAGGTGTGTGAAGTAACAGAATGGAGGTGTGTGAAGTCACATAATGTAGGTGTGTGAAGTCATAGAATGGAGGTGTGTGAAGTCAAAGAATGGAGGACTGTGAAGTCATAGAATGGAGGTGTGTTAAGTCACAGAATCGAGGTGTGTGAACTCAGAGAATGGAGGTGTGTGAACACAGAATGGAGGGGTGTGAAGTCACAGATCGGAGATTTGTGAAGTCATAGAATGGAGGTGGGTGAAGTCATAGAATGGATGTTTCTGAAGTAAGAATGAAGGTGTGTGAAGTCATAGAATGGAGGTGTGTGAAGTCAAAATGGAGGTGTGCGAACTCATAGAATGGAGGTGTGTGAACTCATAGAATGGAGGTGTGTGAAGTCCCAGAATGGAGGTGTGTGAAGTCAAAGAATGGAGGTGTGTGAATTCATCGAATGGAGGTGTGGGAAGTCATGGAATGGAGGTGTGTAACGTCACAGAATGGAGGTGTGTGAATTCAGAATGGAGTTGTGTGAAGTCATAGAATGGAGGTGTGTGAAGTCAGAATGGAGGTGTGTGAAGTCATAGAATGGAGGTTTGTGAAGTCAGAATGGAGGTGTGTGAACTCATAGAATGGAGGTGTGTGAAGTCACAATGGAGGTGTGTAAAGTCATAGAATGGAGGTGTGTGAAGTCACAGAATGGAGGTTGTGAAGTCATAGAATGGAGCTGTGTAAAGTCAGATTGGAGGTGTGTGAAGTCACAGAATGGAGGTGTCTGAATTCAGAATGGAGGTGTGTGACGTCACAGAATGGAGGTGTGTGAAGTCATAGAATGGAGGTGTGTGAAGTCATAGAATGGAGGCGTGTGAAGTCATAGAATGAAGGTGTGTGAACTCACAATGGAGATGTGTGAAGTCAAAGAATGGAGGTGTGTGAAGTCAAAGAATGGAAGTGTGTGAAGTCATAGAATGGAGGTGTGTGAAGGCACAGAATGGAGGTGTGTGAAATCATAGAATGGAGCTGTGTGAAGTCAGAATGGAGGTGTGTGAAGTCAGAGAATGAAGGTGTCTGAACTCCCAATGGAGATGTGTGAAGTCAAAGAATGGAAGTGTGTGAAGTCAAAGAATGGATGTGTGTGAAGTCATAGAATGGAGGTGTGTGAAGTCATAGAATGGAGGTGTGTGAAGTCATAGATTGGAGGTGTGTGAAGTAACAGAATTGATGTTTGTGAAGTCAGAATGGAGGTGTGTGAAGTCAGAATGGAGGTTTGTGAAGTCATAGAATGGAGGTGTGTGAAGTCGTAAAATGGATGTGTGTGAAGTCACAGAATTGATGTTTGTGAAGTCAGAATGGAGGTGTGTGAAATCACAATGGAGGTGTGTGAAGTCAAAGAATGGAGGTGTGTGAAGTCACAGAATTGATGTTTGTGAAGTCAGAATGGAGGTGTGTGAAGTCAGAATGGACGTGTGTGAAGTCATAGAATGGAGGTGTGTGAAGTCACAATGCAGGTGTGTGAACTCATAGAATGGAGGTGTGTGAAGTCACAGAATGGAGGTGTGTGAAGTCATAAAATGGAGGTGTGTGAAGTCATAGAATGGAGGTTTGTGAAGTCATAGAATGGAGGTGGGTGAATTCATACAATGGATGTTCCTGAAGTAAGAATGCAGGTGTGTGAAGTCATAGAGTGGAGGTGTGTGAAATCATAGAATGAAGGTGTGTGAAGTCACGGAATGAAGGTGTGTTAAGTCACAGAACAGAGGTGTGTGAACTCAGAATGGAGGTGTGTGAAGTCCCAGAATGGAGGTGTGGGAAGTCATAGAATGCAGTTGTGTGAAGTCACAGAATGGAGATGTATGAATTCATAGAATGGAGGTGTGTGAAGTCATAGAATGGAGGTGTGTGAAGTCACAGAATGGAGGTGTGTGAAGTCAAAGAATGGAGGTGTGTGAAGTCACAGAATGGAGGTGTGTGAACTCAAAATCGAGGTGTGTGAAGTCAAAGAATGGAGGTGTGTGAAGTCATAGAATGGAAGTGTGTGAAGTCATAGAATGGAGGTGTGTGAAGCCAGAATTGAGGTGTGTGAAGTCACAGAATTGAGGTGTGTGAACTCAGAATGGAGGTGTGTGAAGTCACAGAATGGAGGTTTGTGAAATCATAGAACGGAGGTGTGTGAAGTCATAGAACGGATGTTTCTGAAGTAGAATGAAGGTGTGTGAAGTCATAGAATGGAGGTGTGTGAAGTCAAAATGGAGGTGTGCGAACTCATAAAATGGAGATGTGTGAAGTCATGGAATGGAGGTGTGTGAAATCCAAAAATAGAGGTGTGTGAAGTCAAACAATGTTAATGTGTGTGAAGGCACAGAATGGAGGTGTGTGAATTCAAAGCATGGAAGTGTGTGAACTCAAAATGGAGGTGTGTGAAGTAACAGAATGGAGGTGTGTGAAGTCACATAATGTAGGTGTGTGAAGTCATAGAATGGAAGTGTGTGAAGTCACAGAATGGAGGTGTGTGAAGTCACAGAATGGAGGTGTGTGAAGTCAAAATGGAGGTGTGTGAACTCATAGAATGGAAGTTTGTGAACTCCTAGAACGGAGGTGTGTGAAGTCATGTAATGGAGGTGTGTGAAGTCAAAGAATGGAGGTGTGTGAAGTCAAACAATAAAGGTGTGTGAAGTCACAGAATAGAGGTGTGTGAAATCACAGAATGGAGGTGTGTGAAGTCAAAAATGTGGTGTGTAGAGTCACAAATGGAGGTGTGTGAACTCACACAATGGAGGTGTGTGAAGTCACAGAATGGAGGTGTGTGAAGTCACAGAATGAAGGTGTTTGAAGTCAAAATTGTGGTGTGTGAAGTTGAAAATGGAGGTGTCTGAAGTCAGAATGCAGCTGTGTGAAGTCATAGAATGGAGGTGTGTGAAATCAGAATGGAGGTGTGTGAACTCACAGAATGGAGTGTGTGAAGTCACAATTGGGGTGTGTGAAGTCATAGAATGGGGGTGTGTGAGGTAAAATTGGAGGTGTGTGAAATCACACAATGGAGGTGTGTCAACTCAGAAATGAGGTGTGTGAAGTCATAGAATGGAAGTGCGTGAAGCCATAGAATGGATGTTTCTGAAGTAAGAATGAAGGTGTGTGAAGTCATAGAATGCAGGTGTGTTAAGTCAAAATGGAGGTGTGTGAACTCATAGAATGGATGTGTGTGAACTCATAGAATGGAGGTGTGTGAAGTCATGGAATGGAGGTAAGTGAAGTCAAAGAATGGAGGTGTGTGAAGTCATCGAATGGAGGTGTGTGAAGTCATGGAATGGAGGTGTGTGAAGTCACAGAATGGAGGTATGTGAAGTCATATAATGGAGCTGTGTGAAGTCAGAATGGAGGTGTGTGAAGTCACAGAATGGAGGTGTGTGAACTCAGAATGGAGGTGTGTGAAGTCACAGAATGGAGGTGTGTTAAGTCACAGAACGGAGGTTTTCGAACTCAGAATGGAGGTGTGTGAAGTCACAGAATGGAGGTGTGTGAAGTCATAGAATGGAGGTGTGTGAAATCATAGAATGGAGGTGTGGGAAGTCAGAGAATGGAGCTGTGTGAAGTCAGAATGGAGGTGTGCGAAGTCACAGAATGGAGGTGTGTGAAGTCATTTTATGGAGCTGTGTGAAGTCAGAACGGAGGTGTGTGAACTCAGATTGGAGGTGTGGGAAGTCACAATGGAGGTGTGTGAAGTTATAGAATGGAGGTGTGTGAAGTCACAGAATGGAGGGGTGTGAAGTCAAAGACTGGAGGTGTGTGAAGTCATAGAATGGAGGTGTGTGAAGTCATAGAATGGAGGTCTGTGAAGTCATCGAATGGAGGTGTGTGAAGTCACAGAATGAAGGTGCGTTAAGTCACAGAATCAAGGTTTGTGAACTCAGAATGGAGGTGTGTGAAGTCACAGAATGGAGGTGTGGGAAGTTATAGAATGGAGTTGTGTGAAGTCACAGAATGGAGGTGTGTGAATTAATAGAATGGAGGTGTGAGAAATCATAGAATGGAGGTGTGTGAAGTCACAGAATGGAGGTGTGTGAAGTCACAAAATGGAGGTGTGTGAACTCACAATGGAGGTGTGTGAAGTCAAAGAATGGAGGTGTGTGAAGTCATAGAATGGAATTGTGTGAAGTCATAGAATGGAGGTGTGTGAAGTGAAAATTGAGGTGTGTGAAGTCACGGAATTGAGGTGTGTGAACTCAGAATGGAGGTGTGTGAAGTCACAGAATGGAGGTTTGTGAAGTCATAGAATGGAGGTGTGTGAAGTCATAGAATGGATGTTTCTGAAGTAGAATGGTGTGTGAAGTCATAGAATGGAGGTGTGTGAAGTCAAAATGGAGGTGTGTGAACTCATAAAATGGAGATGTGTGAAGTCATGGAATGGAGGTGTGCGAAGTCCAAGAATATAGGTGTGTGAAGTCAAACAATGGTGGTGTGTGAAGTCACAGAATGGAGGTGTGTGAAGTCACAGAATGAAGGTGTTTGAAGTCAGAATTGTGGTGTGTGAAGTTGAAAATGGAGGTGTCTGAAGTCAGAATGCAGCTGTGTGAAGTCATAGAATGGAGGTGTGTGAAATCAGAATGGAGGTGTGTGAACTCACAGAATGGAGTGTGTGAAGTCACAATTGGGTGTGTGAAGTCATAGAATGGGGGTGTGTGAGGTAAAATTGGAGGTGTGTGAAATCACACAATGGAGGTGTGTCAACTCAGAAATGAGGTGTGTGAAGTCATAGAATGGAAGTGCGTGAAGCCATAGAATGGAAGTAAGAATGAAGGTGTGTGAAGTCATAGAATGCAGGTGTGTTAAGTCAAAATGGAGGTGTGTGAACTCATAGAATGGATGTGTGTGAACTCATAGAATGGAGGTGTGTGAAGTCATGGAATGGAGGTAAGTGAAGTCAAAGAATGGAGGTGTGTGAAGTCATCGAATGGAGGTGTGTGAAGTCATGGAATGGAGGTGTGTGAAGTCACAGAATGGAGGTATGTGAAGTCAGAATGGAGTTGTGTGAAGTCATAGAATGGACGTGTGTGAAGTCAGAATGGAGGTGTGTGAAGTCATAGAATGGAGGTGTGTGAAGTCAGAATGGAGGTGTGTGAACTCACAGAATGGAGGTGTGTGAAGTCACAATGGAGGTGTGTGAATTCATAGAATGGAGGTGTGCTAAGTCACAGAATGGAGGTGTGTGAAGTCATAGAATGGAGCTGTGTGAAGTCAGATTTGAGGTGTGTGAAGTCAAAGAATGGAGGTGTGTGAACTCAGAATGGAGGTGTGTGAAGTCACAGAATTGAGGTGCGTGAAGTCACAGAATGGAGGTGTGTGAAGTCATAGAATGGAGGTGTGCGAAGTCATAGAATGGAGGTGTGTGACGTCATAGAATGGATGTTTGTTAAGTAAGAATGAAGGTGTGTTAAGTCATAGAATGGAGGTGTGCGAAGGCACAGAATGGAGGTGTGTGAAGTCATAGAATGGAGGTCTGTGAAATCACAGAATTGATGTTTGTGAAGTCAGAATGTAGGTGTGTGAACTCACAATGGAGGTGTCTGAAGTCATAGAATGGAGGTGTGTGCAGTCACAATGCTGGTGTGTGAACTCATAGAATGGAGGTGTGTGAAGTCACAGAATGGAGGTGTGTGAAGTCATAGAATGGAGGTGTGTGAAGTCATAGAATGGAGGTTTGTGAAGTCATAGAATGGAGGTGTGTGAAGTCATAGAATGGAAGTTTCTGAAGTAAGAATGCAGGTGTGTGAAGTCATAGAATGGAGGTGTGTGAAGTCAAAATGGTGGTGTGGGAACTCATAGAATGGATGTGGGTGAACTGATAGAGTGGAGGTGTGTGAAGTCATGGAATGGAGGTGTGTGAAGTCACAGAATGGAGGTGTGTGAAGTCACAGAATGGAGGTGTGTGAAGTCAAAATGGAGGTGTGTGAAATCATAGAATGGAGGTGTGTGAACTCATAGAATCGGATGGTGTGTGAAGTCATGGAATGGAGGTGTGTGAAGTCAAAGAATGGGAGGTGCTGTGGAAGTCAAACAAAAATGGGTGTGTGAAGTCACAGAATGGAGGTGTGTGAAATCACAGAATGGAGGTGTGTGAAGTCACATAGGTGCTGTGTAGAGTCACAAATGGAGGTGTGTGAACTCATAGAATGGAGGTGTGTGATGTCAAACAATGGAGGTGTGTGAAGTCATGGAATGGAGGTGTGAGAAGTCACAGAATGGAGGTGTGTGAAGTCATAGAATGGAGGTGTGTGAAGTCATAGAATGGATGTTTCTGAAGTAAGAATGAAGGTGTGTGAAGTCACAGAATGGAGGTGTGTGAAGTCACAATGCAGGTGTGTGAACTCATAGAATGAAGGTGTGTGAAGTCTCGGAATGAAGGTGTGTTAAGTCACAGAACAGAGGTGTGTGAACTCAGAATGGAGGTGTGTGAAGTCCCAGAATGGAGGTGTGGGAAGTCATAGAATGGAGTTGTATGAAGTCACAGAATGGAGATGCATGAATTCATAGAATGGAGGTGTGTGAAGTCATAGAATGGAGGTGTGTGAAGTCACAGAATGGACGTGTGTGAAGTCAAAGAATGGAGGTGGTGTGAATCACAGAATAGAGGTGTGTGAACTCAAAATGGAGGTGTGTGAAGTCAAAGAATGGAGGTGTGTGAAGTCATAGAATGGAAGTGTGTGAAGTCATAGAATGGAGGTGTGTGAAGCCAGAATTGAGGTGTGTGAAGTCACAGAATTGAGGGTGTGTGAACTCAGAATGGAGGTGTGTGAAGTCACAGAATGGAGGTTTGTGAAATCATAGAACGGAGGTGTGTGAAGTCATAGAACGGATGTTTCTGAAGTAGAATGAAGGTGTGTGAAGTCATAGAATGGAGGTGTGTGAAGTCAAATGGAGGTGCTGTGTGAAGTCAAACAATGTTAATGTGAGTGAAGTCACAGAATGGAGGTGTCATGAATTCAAAGAATGGAAGTGTGTGAACTCAAAATGGAGGTGTGTGAAGTAACAGAATGGAGGTGTGTGAAGTCACATAATGTAGGTGTGTGAAGTCATAGAGAATGGAGGTGTGTGAAGTCACAGAATGGAGGACTGTGAAGTCATAGAATGGAGGTGTGTTAAGTCACAGAATCGAGGGTGTGTGAACTCAGAGAATGGAGGTGTGTGAACACAGAATGGAGGGGGTGTGAAGTCACAGATCGGAGATTTGTGAAGTCATAGAATGGAGGTGGGTGAAGTCATAGAATGGATGTTTCTGAAGTAAGAATGAAGGTGTGTGAAGTCATAGAATGGAGGTGGTGTGAAGTCAAAATGGAGGTGTGCGAACTCATAGAATGGAGGTGTGTGAACTCATAGAATGGAGGTGTGTGAAGTCCCAGAATGGAGGTGTGTGAAGTCAAAGAATGGAGGTGGTGTGTGAAATTCATCGAATGGAGGTGTGGGAAGTCATGGAATGGAGGTGTGTAACGTCACAGAATGGAGGTGTGTGTGAATTCAGAATGGAGTTGGTGTGAAGTCATAGAATGGAGGTGTGTGAAGTCAGAATGGAGGTGTGTGAAGGTCATAGAATGGAGGTTTGTGAAGTCAGAGATGGAGGTGTGTGAACTCATAGAATGGAGGTGTGTGAAGTCACAATGGAGGTGTGTAAAGTCATAGAATGGAGGTGTTGTGAAGTCACAGAATGGAGGTTGTGAAGTCATAGAATGGAGCTGTGTAAAGTCAGATTGGAGGTGTGTGAAGTCACAGAATGGAGGGTGTCTGAATTCAGAATGGAGGTGTGTGACGTCACAGAATGGAGGTGTGTGAAGTGATAGAATGGAGGTGTGTGAAGTCATAGAATGGAGGGCGTGTGAAGTCATAGAATGAAGGTGTGTGAACTCACAATGGAGATGTGTGAAGTCAAAGAATGGAGGTGTGTGAAGTCAAAGAATGGAAGTGTGTGAAGTCATAGAATGGAGGTGTGTGAAGGCACAGAATGGAGGTGTGTGAAATCATAGAATGGAGCTGTGTGAAGTCAGAATGGAGGTGTGTGAAGTCAGAGAATGAAGGTGTCTGAACTCCCAATGGAGATGTGTGAAGTCAAAGAATGGAGGTGTGTGAAGTCAAAGAATGGATGTGTGTGAAGTCATAGAATGGAGGTGTGTGAAGTCATAGAATGGAGGTGTGTGAAGTCATAGATTGGAGGTGTGTGAAGTAACAGAATTGATGTTTGTGAAGTCAGAATGGAGGTGTGTGAAGTCAGAATGGAGGTTTGTGAAGTCATAGAATGGAGGTGTTGTGAAGTCGTAAAATGGATGTGTGTGAAGTCACAGAATTGATGTTTGTGAAGTCAGAATGGAGGTGTGTGAAATCACAATGGAGGTGTGTGAAGTCAAAGAATGGAGGTGTGTGAAGTCACAGAATTGATGTTTGTGAAGTCAGAATGGAGGGTGTGTGAAGTCAGAATGGACGTGTGTGAAGTCATAGAATGGAGGTGTGTGAAGTCACAATGCAGGTGTGTGAACTCATAGAATGGGAGGTGTGTGACAGTCACAGAATGGAGGTGTGTGAAGTCATAAAATGGAGGTGTGTGAAGTCATAGAATGGAGGTTTGTGAAGTCATAGAATGGAGGTGGGTGAATTCATACAATGGATGTTCCTGAAGTAAGAATGCAGGTGTGTGAAGTCATAGAGTGGAGGTGTGTGAAATCATAGAATGAAGGTGTGTGAAGTCACGGAATGAAGGTGTGTTAAGTCACAGAACAGAGGTGTGTGAACTCAGACATGGAGGTGTGTGAAGTCCCAGAATGGAGGTGTGTGGAAGTCATAGAATGCAGTTGTGTGAAGTCACAGAATGGAGATGTATGAATTCATAGAATGGAGGTGTGGTGAAGTCATAGAATCGGAGGTGTGTGAAGTCACAGAATGGAGGTGTGTGAAGTCAAAGAATGGAGGTGTGTGAAGTCACAGAATGGAGGTGTGTGAACTCAAAATCGAGGTGTGTGAAGTCAAAGAATGGAGGTGTGTGAAGTCATAGAATGGAAGTGTGTGAAGTCATAGAATGGAGGTGTGTGAAGCCAGAATTGAGGTGTGTGAAGTCACAGAATTGAGGTGTGTGAACTCAGAATGGAGGTGTGTGAAGTCACAGAATGGAGGTTTGTGAAATCATAGAACGGAGGTGTGTGAAGTCATAGAACGGATGTTTCTGAAGTAGAATGAAGGTGTGTTGAAGTCATAGAATGGAGCGTGTGTGAAGTCAAAATGGAGGTGTGCGAACTCATAAAATGGAGATGTGTGAAGTCATGGAATGGAGGTGTGTGAAATCCAAAAATAGAGGTGTGTGAAGTCAAACAATGTTAATGTGTGTGAAGGCACAGAATGGAGGTGTGTGAATTCAAAGCATGGAAGTGTGTGAACTCAAAATGGAGGTGTGTGAAGTAACAGAATGGAGGTGTGTGAAGTCACATAATGTAGGTGTGTGAAGTCATAGAATGGAAGTGTGTGAAGTCACAGAATGGAGGTGTGTGAAGTCACAGAATGGAGGTGTGTGAAGTCAAAATGGAGGTGTGTGAACTCATAGAATGGAAGTTTGTGAACTCCTAGAACGGAGGTGTGTGAAGTCATGTAATGGAGGTGTGTGAAGTCAAAGAATGGAGGTGTGTGAAGTCAAACAATAAAGGTGTGGTGAAGTCACAGAATAGAGGGTGTGTGAAATCACAGAATGGAGGTGTGTGAAGTCAAAAATGTGGTGTGTAGAGTCACAAATGGAGGTGTGTGAACTCACACAATGGAGGTGTGTGAAGTCACAGAATGGAGGTGTGTGAAGTCACAGAATGAAGGTGTTTGAAGTCAAAATTGTGGTGTGTGAAGTTGAAAATGGAGGTGTCTGAAGTCAGAATGCAGCTGTGTGAAGTCATAGAATGGAGGTGTGTGAAATCAGAATGGAGGTGTGTGAACTCACAGAATGGAGTGTGTGAAGTCACAATTGGGGTGTGTGAAGTCATAGAATGGGGGTGTGTGAGGTAAAATTGGAGGTGTGTGAAATCACACAATGGAGGTGTGTCAACTCAGAAATGAGGTGTGTGAAGTCATAGAATGGAAGTGCGTGAAGCCATAGAATGGATGTTTCTGAAGTAAGAATGAAGGTGTGTGAAGTCATAGAATGCAGGTGTGTTAAGTCAAAATGGAGGTGTGTGAACTCATAGAATGGATGTGTGTGAACTCATAGAATGGAGGTGTGTGAAGTCATGGAATGGAGGTAAGTGAAGTCAAAGAATGGAGGTGTGTGAAGTCATCGAATGGAGGTGTGTGAAGTCATGGAATGGAGGGTGTGTGAAGTCACAGAATGGAGGTATGTGAAGTCATATAATGGAGCTGTGTGAAGTCAGAATGGAGGTGTGTGAAGTCACAGAATGGAGGTGTGTGAACTCAGAATGGAGGTGTGTGAAGTCACAGAATGGAGGTGTGTTAAGTCACAGAACGGAGGTTTTCGAACTCAGAATGGAGGGTGTGTGAAGTCACAGAATGGAGGTGTGTGAAGTCATAGAATGGAGGTGTGTGAAATCATAGAATGGAGGTGTGGGAAGTCAGAGAATGGAGCTGTGTGAAGTCAGAATGGAGGTGTGCGAAGTCACAGAATGGAGGTGTGTGAAGTCATTTTATGGAGCTGTGTGAAGTCAGAACGGAGGTGT